>JASFDF010000095.1:0-63691 GCA_036937115.1 Nidularia sp. FH-822889
ACCAGTCTTGCCGCTCTTTATGTCAGGAAAGTGCAGTAGTTAGGGCATTACAAACATGTATATTTCGGGTGTCCCAATCCACTATGTCACGATGTCCATCCCACTGAGAGCCGGTGCACCTACCTCATTGGGCTTCAGAAAAAGTCCTCGATATCGCGACGTATCGAGGTACAATGACGATCGCAGAGCGGCAGTGGAAAATGAGAAGCGGGTGTATCAGTAATTCACATACGCTGTCTGCGAGTTAGTTCGGAAACACAAGCTTCCGGATATCGATATTCAATGGCGTCTTGTTGGAAGGCACCGGAGGAGGGAGACACGACAACAACTTGAAGGTGAGTCGAGAGCGGTCGACGGTATCACCAACTGGGCAGATAGATCAAAGAATGCGCAGGCCCAGGATGGAGTCGGGGATGAGTTGACACTACAGCAGGAGGAGG
The DNA here is from genome assembly GCA_036937115.1 of Nidularia sp. FH-822889. Classification (NCBI taxonomy): domain Eukaryota; kingdom Fungi; phylum Basidiomycota; class Agaricomycetes; order Agaricales; family Nidulariaceae; genus Nidularia; species Nidularia sp. FH-822889. The sequence continues at coordinate 441 of JASFDF010000095.1, forward strand.
CGTGAAAAGCGAGCAGAGTAATGACGGTATGCCCACGTCGGCTGCGCCCGCACAGCGTACTTTTTAAAACGCTCCGGGTGTGGGGGCAGGGAGCGAGCGGACAGCTTGGAGCAGTGCTCATAGTTAGAAGCGGGATTTCGTCGAAAGAAGAAAGAAGGCCGACATGCTGTAAACCACTCATCCACGCTCCTGGCCCCAGTGCACAGATGTCCCGCCGTTTCCCGCGCTCGCTACTATCCCGGCGTCATGTTCTTAACGTTTCAAACGGGCAAACAGGGACTGACGGAGCTGTCGCACATCTTGCAGTCTGGGGCCGAAAGCTATTGAAAATGCTGTTAGCGAACAAGTTTGCGGAGAGGGAACGCACTTACACTGCAGGCATCTTCCTACGCGGGTCTACTTGTGCCCCAAAACACCTCCAAACCACTGCTGTCCCCTTGTCGAATACCTACTCGCGTCCCGACGGCGCGGGGGGGAAGGCCGCCTCGGTATTAATGTGGTGCCATCGTCTCATGACGATGTGACGAGGACGTTACAGCGTCGACTCGTCGTTATTGGTTGTGGTCGTCCCTTGTTGTCGCGTCGTGGATGCGTGGCTAGCAGACTGTGGGGCAAAAGTAGGTTTTCGTTGGTAGGTGTCATATCAGAGTAGCATATATACATACTGTCGAGTTCCCGTTGGGTGCGCAGAGGTAAGCACAGGGGACCAAAAGTGGGGGGGGACCGGGCCTCGAAAGACCTGGACGATCGAGACGGATGGGGTCGAGGATCAAACAACACACTCCTCACTCCGCCCTTCTCGTCGCTCCCACGCTATGGCCTCCCTAATGGTGCTATGTCGACGTTCGATATGTGGGGCATACGGTGTGCGTTCAAGGTGCCATGCCAGCGTCGTCTTGAATGGGGCTAGGGCCGCGAGTTGCCCTTGTTCCCGAGTGGTTCGTGCGGTTGACAATGAGCAGGGAGACCGAGAGCAGGGAGGAAGAGTGGAGAAGGAGGGAGAGGACGAGGGAATGACAGCGACAGGCCTACTAAGCCCATACACTGCACAGGTACGCCACGCGATGGGACAGTGATTCAACGGGTACCGACGACGCCGAGAATGGCAGCAAGGGGAATGGCTCGGGAATTGATGACTGGGGAAGGGAGGGGAGGAAGGTGACGCCCAATGGGCTCCTCGACGGGACGAGCCACGAGGGTATACGCCTAGTCATAACGAGGGACGACGAGCATGGGCACTACTGGGCAAGGATAAGGATCGACCAGACATTCTATTCTTGCAATGGGCGTGACAACTCATCGCGTCACTCGTCGCGCCTTGTCATCTAGGCAACCCGCGAAGTCCTCACCTGGTCAATTTCTTATAAACCAATTTAAGTTTAAATTTCACGAAAAATTGGCACGGCTTATCCACGTTGGGGATAGTCGGGAATACTGCGCATGCATTCCTGCCCCTATTGAACTTTCAGTAGATGTATGCTGCAGAAATATGTAGTAAGTCTGTCCAATGCCACCGGCTGGGCTCCTGTTTGGATAAATGCGAAGGACAACGAGACTGAGAAAGACCCGTGCGGGGTGTTGGAGAAAATGCCAGTTGAGCTCCTGCTCTACCCGCTTTTGTTGCAGGCTATCTAAGTGTGCTCAATCACGGTATATAACTAGGTAAGAAATGTGCTTTAAAGTGTTCAAAAAGTGCATAGCGATGTCAAATATCTGTTCCTCGACATCCAGGAGGCATAGAAGGATGGCCAGTGATAATTGGCAGTATACCTCCGATACTGACGCATAGGTTGGATTCGAAGTGGAACACGTAGATTTGCTTTAGGTTGTGAAATTCCGCTGATCAATCATGGTGATTAGCTCGTGGTCAGCGAAGCATCTCGTCGCTATTACCGGTGGTGCATGCAAAATCATTTTAAGCTACTTTGGCTCATTTCAAGTCACTTTGCTTCACTTGGCTTTTAGCTTCACTTGAGAATTTCACTTCTCCTGCCAAAAGCTAAGTCAGGTGAAATTTATAGTGTAAAAGTGAAATTGTCTAGTGAAGTTTCTAAGCAACGATAATTACTGACATAAAATTGCAACACTAAAAACTTCGTACTATAATCTGAGTAAAGTATAAGATCGCCGAGAGAATTAAAAGAGCTCAGTAACATTATAAGAGTACTCATTCAACACTATACAAATTGTGCAAACCCTCTGTGAGCTATGCCGCACGCAGAAAGGGGAATTTAGCCCAGCATCCACCACCCCGATCATCTGCAGATATTACCGGTGGCGATTCTCATACCTAGAGCGCAGTTGATCGAGAGCAATGGCTGCTGCGTTTTCGCCCGCATTGTCCTTGCTACTGCCTTTTGCTCTGCCGTATTCAATTTCATTGCCATGTTCTTTGACTGAAAGAAAGTAAAAACAAGTTCATTGACCATTTAGTTACGTATTCGAGAAATGACTGGAATTGAGATAGCGTTATGCTCACTATAAATTATCGCTGTCCAAACAGTGTTGTGCTGACGTCCCTCGCTGAGAAATTGATACCGTGGCGTCAAATGATGAAATTGACATTTGTTATTGAGCTCCATTCTATATTCGGGACCTACTCCAAAGCCACATCAATTCATTGCTTCATTAATGAAAACACTGGACCCACGCCTTGCACGAGGAGAAGAAGGCCTTTGTCTCTGGCTATCGTTCTGTGTCTGAACATGTACATTCCCGTGATGGTTACCAGGGTAAGATGGATATTCTAGAGAACAATGATTAGTATAGTAAGACCGATGCTCGTAAGAGGGACGCACGACTACTGGAAATATTATAGTTTACAGGATTTGGTTGATGTAAATGAACGGGAATTGGGTTCGTTTGATAAAATGCATACGCTACCACATAAAGGAGTCCAGGTCTTTATCAATTTGGGGTGCAGTCAGTTACGGGTGCTTACGCGTGGTCTGATATAGTCTGGGGTCACAATGCTGAGAGTTGGGGTAATACTGAAGGTTGGGATGATGCTGGAGGCTCGGGTATGGCTGAGGATTCGGATAGTTAGCAGGGTAATATTGATATGGCTGAGGAACGTTTGGTGCCGCCAAATGATATGGGCTATGTTCGTCATGAGTTCCAGTAGCCTGTTTGTGAGGAGAGTGTGACATGATAAATCTACTTCAGAGAGATCCAGTAAAGAAACGAGAACGGGTGGTATGGAGAGATATTAGAAGAGAGGGAACATCGCTTTATATACGACACACTTACAACAAATGCGTAATAACCGTATATGAGAGGTACTGTGTATCAAGTTCAAGCGAGATGCAACCTGCATACTCTGAACAGCATTGAAAAGCAGCGGTCCTGGGGAAGCGAAGTGATTACTTGATAATAGTCCACCAACCCATCCTAAAGAATGATAATTGCATGGCGGAGGCTATCGACACCGATGGATATCTGCATAAACCTGGATATACGATCAGTACTCGGGTTTCACTGATAATTCTAACTACGAAAAATTTGCTCAAAGCACATCGTATTGAAGTAAGCCATGTAGAGTTGTCAATTGAAACACGCACTGTAACTGAAATATCGTACTTACTGTTCTGGGTTTGCTCGCGTATAGGAGAGCTAGTCACGAATGGCTATTAACCCAAATTCACGTGTCAACCTGCTGTGAGTTTTGAAGCTGTAAGGAACGTATCATAAACACACCGGGTTTCGGACGTGACACGGCAGCCAATATGGACCGGGACCCCGAACTGCGTATAACAGCATTTTCATGAGTCGTCACGAGTAGATATTTGATAGCAGAGGATGTTGAAGCATCTTTATCCGCCACCTGATGTGACAGTTTTAGACAGAAATATGGCTGATCATTGCAGTGCCGAAGTGCACTATCAGTGCATACTTCACGACTTAGAGACTTCGAGAGTATGACTCACAGACAGCATCGAGCATCGAGCATTCATACATGGCCAGATGAAACGATTCAATACTGTATTGAAACATGAAGCCAACATCTTGACAGAGATAGCACTACTCATGGACTAGGGGACATCTCATGTCCTCAAATAAAATGCTGATAATTGGGTTGAAACTGAGATAGAATTGGCCATCCTCTGGGCATTCACTCCCGCCATTGAATATTTGAGCTGTGAAATTTGCAAGTCGATGCTGACACGGAGAAAAATTAACTGGGAGTATAGAAATAGCGGACAGTAGGAAGTTGGTGCTGACCGAGTGTAAGGAGGACTCCAGTACGAGCGTCCCAGTTTCGGGAATATGACAAATGAACTGGTATGGTTCGGTGCTTGTCGTTCGAGAGTCGTGCTTTAGATAACTGCTGTATGTTTACTATAATGACTAATCACATAAAGTAATGCACACACCACTGGTTCGTGTCAACTGCTAAAACATATACCAAATATATGCGGGCCTGGTATATGTTTGGTATATGTTTGCCGCCCTAGAATCGGACAGTCGAATATCGCCATTCTGAGGTAACCTAAATGATGTTAGTGTCCAGACAAGAGTTCATGATTATATATATCTATCGAGGAAAGAAACCAGGAAAAGGAGAATATATTATTGTGGGATACAAGTAGGTGTTCCTGCTTACTCATTAGGCACATGAGGTTTCTGTTATAGTATCGGGGCTTCTCAATAGAACCATCCTTGTGCGGGTTACCTAGGTTAGCGACGGTCACCCGAGTACTCCAGTACTCACTCTTATGAAATCTGCTTGGCAAGCGCGTCCAGGACAAAGAACACAAGTTCCGAATTCCCACGGGCCTTAGGTGGTGGTGCCAATGTATACTGGCACGGTTCAAAACAGGAACAATAAGTTTGATCAGTTCACTGCTGACTATATCATATACTCTATATACACGCGGCGACTGTAATATGTTGCAGCAGAGATCCTCAAACCTACCTGTTTCTTGCGTTGCTTATAATTAACTCTATTCGAATAAGAACTTTGAATTCTGAGAAAGAAAAATATCGGCGCGAAAACCTAAGAATCCTTCCATAAACTGAGATGCTTATTGTTTTTTGTAACACCAATCATTTGCCGATCCAAATCCAATAAAATACGAGGGGGAAATATAGTTAAGGGTCACATTTAAGTGATAGGTGCAATAAACCTGAACACTGATTCACGGTCTGCATGGTTAGGTCAGAATTATCAAATGAAGTTCAACCAACTTGTACACAACGGTTAACGAGTCAGATTGACATAGGCGCGATAGCCATCGTATGCACCAGAGGCTAGACCCGGACCAGAGAGAGACCTTGAGCTCCTAAGCTTTATTACTCCTACTAGGTTGCGATCGCCATTCTCCAACTGCCTGGTAAATACCTCAGCAGGAGTGGAGTCTTCATCGTACTCAATTTCAAATGTAATCGAATTCGGAGCTCGTCCTCTCCCTTGGATAAAGCAATTCTCGAGCTGGAAGAATCTCTTTTCCCAGCGTCCCTGGCCGTCAAATAGGCCCACAGTTCCAGGGACATAGTCGGTGATGCTAACGCGGAAGACGTTATCTACGGCAGAGCCCCACCCAGCGCTGCTGTCCATTTACTTTCACTGATGGTACTTGCCACAGTACAGGTTCATCTATCTTATATGTTGGTGATGAAGCGCCGAACCCAAGTGGGTCTTCAGCGGAGAAGTTGACGTTCAGCATGGAATGTGATAGTAAATATTCAGCCATATCGGCATGATGGGTTTGTAAGAGGAGGAATACAGAAATAAACTTATCCCACGTTTCATATTTACAATAAGTACCAAATAATAGTGTGATTCCCCACCTATGGGCTGACCAAAATTCAAAAGTAAGTTTGCACGGTTGCACTCCCCACTCAGGATATAGTGAGTCATGAGTAAATTAAGTCATTTGAGAGAACATCGCAATTTGAGTGAATAATTAAGAAATCTAATGCTATCCATTGTTAAGTTAAAGTGAAAGTGAAAGTTTCAGTAATGTACATAAAAAAGTGTGTGTATAAGCCTACTAATACCTGCTACCATTGGAAAAAGGCATATTTTTCCGGTGTGGGAGGGGAATTTGATAAGGCATTATAATACTTTACAATCATTGCAAAACTGATTACAATTGTCTTGAAATCAAAATCTTTGACCTCTGAACTTTTAAAAAATACTTACTCTCCTTCCAAATTTCACAAACACTACTGTGTCAGATATTGCATTAAATACTGATGTATGATAAATGTACTTATGGTACCAATTATTTTTCAGCTCAAGGTAGATCTGCCTATATAAGCCTAGACCTATTTTTCCTTGTTTTCCTAATGGTAGTCTGCCTGCGAAAGACTACATTTTCTCACGTGCTGAAGTCAAGATCAGAATTTAAAAAAATTTTGCACCTTCGTTACATACTTATTTATTAAGGGATTTTAAAAAAAAATATTAAGATAACAAGTACAAGACAAGCTGAGTTGGCCAAGCTGGGACTGAAGCATTCTCTCCAGCAAATCATCTATCAAAACTGATGTGATAACCCACTTAAAAGCACCACGAAGAGCGATACACTTTCAAGGGTCAATTTCGACACGGCTTGATATGTAGTTGATGCAGTCCGTCTTGATTTGGGGAGTGTGTCAATTGTGGGGTATCCTGGAAACGGCGGGGGCAGTCAGTTTTTCGGTCAACTTGCGCTTGTGATGCGATAGCGGTGCCACTCTGCCGACATTCGGAGTGCCGAAATCCGTCATGACGGCGTCGTGACAATAGACACCCGAAATTCACGACTCTGAGAAACGGAAATGCTCCTACACTCGTTCGTAGCGCACTATCCATAAAACAAATTTATATTCGTGTAGATTAGAAGGCCAAACATAAGTCTAGCAAATATTCAAGGGATAGAAGGACAAGAACATTTTTTAATTTTCGAAACTGACTTTCAAAGAACCCCCATTTTCATTTTGGGCAAGAGTTTCAGCTGAAATCCCTGAAAGTGAGTTTCCAAATAGAATTATTCGCCCTGTAGTGCATGTGCAGCGCGGGTGCAGTGCCTTGCAATGTGGGTTGTAATCCCTTGCAGCGCAGGTACCGTGCCTAGTGCAAGGGCGATATGGTCGAGACAGTGTATGTATTTCTCAGTTCACCTTCGTTGAATTAGTATTGCTGATATCGGAGGAATAGCATGCGAGTCATAAATACCCGGCATTTGGCAACCAATAGCTTGTCTGAATTCAAAGCATGGTATAAATTTACCCCATAATGTATCTAAGATTCCATAAAAAAGTCTAATAAAAACTGGTTTCGACTGTCTAAAGTTGAATTCAATGTGCACAACGAGTTGACGGCAGGTCCCCGGGTCCAGTGCACACCAATTTCTAAGCTATGTTGATGGAATCGAAGAAACGGATAGTCTTTGAGATATTAACCCAGTAAAAATGTAAATTGTGATTATAAAATACCTCTTATTGGCTTGGATGACATTAGAGGTTGTACGACAACTGAAGAGTGATTGGACAGGTAGGAAGAGACGCAGAGACTGAGTAATGCGCTGCAGCCTTCAAAAACAACATACCCAAATAAGCACGGCACAGCACGGCACGGCACTGCATGGCATGGCACTTTCTCTTGGCCCAGCAAACTTGAACGCTGAGATACGTCGATGAAACATGAGTCCATGGCAGCGCCTGAGATATGCCACATCAGGAAATCTAGCATGATGATAAAAATCGAAGCGTGTGAGGCCATCTGAGGCGCTGTCTATGGTCTCCATCTCGACAGATATACTGAGATGTTATTCTAATACGTTGACAAGCCAAAACCGAGGAACCACTCGAGCTCAAGAACCCTAGTTTCATGTGCGCATGTCATGACTCACAATATGAATCATGGAATGCAGTATTCCGTGATAATCTCATGTTTCTCATCACTACAGAGATCTGCAGTGTTAGTATTGTGTACAATAGACTATCTAATAACGGGTAACGTCGGTGACACCAAATTGTTCTTCAATATTAGAAATATGCGTTGTCAGATAGGATTTTGGCTTAGGGCTGACCTTCTTCTTTCGAAACATTCAATGCGTTATTAGAAATATGCATAGGTAGATTAATTATTGGATATTCGATTGTACTAGCATACATAGTACATTAATAATTCGGGATATTTGTTTCCATGGGTTTCTCAACCTAGAAAACCTGTAAAATTGGGTAATTCTATTGAGAAACCTTCTTTCTGCGAAGTACCCCCGAGTTTCTGCTGATTCAGCAGAAACCTTGCATAAGTTGACAAGTTGAGGTTTCTGCGAACTTCGCCGATGCCGGCCGTAGAGCAGATGATGAGAAACTCAGCCGGAGCGTAATCAGCTTATGGTAAATTTTTTATGATTCGTTTATCCTGGGCCACAAATTTAAGATTATCCTATAATATTTTACGGATACATTCCAAAACGCAATTCCTGTCTCCTGTAAATTTCTTAACTGAGAAATGGTGTGGTAGGGCGATGTCCGATTTCGATGCAAAAAACGAGTGATGCAATGGCTGTCACGAGCGCGTCACTGCGGGATTTTGATCCCTGTGACGGCCGCCGTTTTCGTCACGACACTTTGCAAAAGCTTATATTTATGCACTTATGCTCAACTAATGTCTCTAAAAATGTATATACATGCCCCTACTGGTAATTAAAGCAGGGCTGTGTCAAAAAAACGGAGGTCAAACAATGTAGTACTAGTGTTCTTGGAGGCATCAGATGTTTACCCTACCCAAAAATCACTCAATTTATGTCCTCTGCGCCATCTATACTGTTGGAATACTGGTTGCTACAAACGATTCCATTCCCCTGCCATGCCTTCTATATCAAGTACCATGCATTTCACCTCACTATTTCGCCACTATTATGCAGATTTTATGCTCGATTGTTTCATATGTTACTGCCTCAATAGCTTTATTATGTAGTCTTTGGCTCAAGAATTTATTCACTACGTACTTAAGGACACTGGTTTTGTATCGTATTAACTACGCGTTTACCTCTGATTTATTGTGGTTTTATCGTATTTCCTACGCTTGCTATCGTCCTTTCAATACATACCCCCAGTAAATGATTCAAGTATGTATAGTGCCTTTAATATACTCCATATACATTCGTGAATTTTTTCCGGAGCTCAGAATTGAGTGGACGTGGCTGCAGAGTAGAATACGACATGTTGGTGTGTCCAGATGGGTTCGAATTCATATACCACGTGACATACTTTACCTCCGGAGACCCGACCGCTCCGGCCGTAAGTACCCAGGTTTCTAAATAGACAAATCACGTTGCTAGGGTTTCTCGCCTGAAAGCGGGTTTCTCAATAGAATTATCCTGTAAAATTAGGTAACCTACTGCCAAACGTCGAAAAATAGCCTATTTTTTTGGAAATGTAGAAACCTAGGTCAGTTTTTTTGGAAACCTGGCCAGCATTGCAAACCTCATTTACCTAAATTTGATGCGCCTCCAAAAACCTTACCGTGAGAAGTGAATGTATCAGTAATTTAGTAGCCTAAATGCGATTTTGATTCCAGAGGTTTCCTGAACCAGGGAAAACGGGCAGAAATCCGGGAATTAATTTACCATATCGCTCTCTGAGTCTTGGCTAGTGGCTGGTCTGCGATATTTGGCACACTCTTTAGATCCAAACAGCATGCCCCACCCACGCAGTTGGGGTAAGATTCAGGTAAGATTCGGATATCTTCTCTTATCGAGTATATTACTAGTATGTAATATTTGTGTTTTCTATATACTGACTTACACATATTTTGCGAATCAGTAACCTCATCATATGTATTTTTCCAGCAATTACTTGCAGGGGCTTCTGATGTCTTTGCTTCACATTATCGCTAGTTACTTAATTCTTCCATTGATGACTGAACCCTTTTCGTTTATTAACTAACTCATTAGCACCATATAGTGCTTGGGGTTCCACACGTGTACATTACATATGTGCATGCCCATGCGGAGCCTTTGTCAGACGGATATAAAGTGCCCGAGTTTGTTCGCACCGCTTAAGTTTCAATGATATAGTGTCTGCGCTATTTATTTCGAAGGCCTTTCTCTAAGTTATCATCCATGTGATGTGAGGATAAAAATAGATCCTGGTGATAGAAACCGTTGTTCCCAGTACGCGCACAACCATCAGATCTCGTCTCTCGAATTTGGATCGCAATGTGGCCGTAAGTAATAGCCACTTCATACAGTATTCACCCAAGAGTCCCCGGGGATTGCGGTTTCCGGAAGAATGTAATATTGTGAATAAAAGAGATAAGGATCATGTTCTGTCTGTGGTCATGTAGCCAAGACTGTGCAGTATCTTTCGTCATCGACACCGTCTCGAAGCAAATAGTAATCATATATGATATAGAATAAAGATGGGCATGTGAACGACGAAACAAGAATAACATTTGTTCTCTGACGTGTTTGCAACGAACACATTGAGCCGCCACAGACGGCATCCGTAGTCGCGGCTTCAGACATGTTACCTGTCGGCATATTAGGAATCGCATCTATACAGGACCTTGGTATTCTCAAATTCCGGCCCCAGAATACGCCTTATGATAAAAGCCGGTGCTTGAAGATAATTGAAAATCAGAGCCCCATTGCTAGTCACCCCGAGTCCATCCACCACCATAATGCGCTCATTTTTAATCGCTGCTGTCCTTGGAGCTTATGCGTCGCTGACGCTTGCTTACCCAGTTTCAAACTCTATTTCCTCCGATGCAGCAGAGGAGCAGGTCCTCACGCCCAGTGGATTACGCCCCAAATCCCAGGTGCACTTCGTGCCTCCTGGGGGATTCTTGCGCCATACGGCAAATAGCTTGCTTCTCATGGACAAACACGGAAAAGTCCTCCATGAAGCACCGACGATCTCGACGCCGAAGCGTAGCGCTTTGGAGGCGAGGGCTGACGGCTGGGTGACTTATGCATCCTGGGTCAACAATGCGGGTAGCCCAATAAAATCGTTCACAACCTCTTGGGTGGTACCGCCCGCCCCATCCACCGATGTCGGACAGACATTGTTTCTGTTCAACTCCATTGAACCGGGAACGTACGACGCCATTCTCCAGCCAGTGCTGCAATTTGGCCCCTCCGCTGCAGGTGGAGGGAGCTACTGGTCCGTCGCATCGTGGTATGTCGGCCCACAGACATATTACTCCTCCCTCGTCACTGTTAGTCCAGGGCAGCAGCTGAACGGAATCATCAGCCTTACTAATCAATCGGGGTCGTCATTCAATTATGACTGTTCTTTCACGAACGTTGGCGGCACATCTATCACTCTTCAGAATAGTTCAGAGCTCGTGTGGGCGACAGAGACACTTGAGGTCTATAATACTCAGGCAGCCTCCGATTATCCGACTGGGTCCACGGCGATGACCGATATCAATATCAGCACCGTTTCTTCATCGAATCCGCCAGTATCGTGGTCTATTTCGAACGATGCTGCTGATGGATTGTCTACAACCGTTGTCACAGATGGACCTGTTGGTGGACGTGTTGATATCCATTATCCCAGCTAAATGGGTGAGATTGAAGTACGAATGCAAGAGGATTTTATGCAACTCTTGCGCAAACTTTAATCTGCTTGGGACTCTTTGATTTTTAATAATTTTGTGAAGTTGCATTCCTTTGTCTGTTCTATTCTCGGACACTCTACACATTCTTTACCATATTTAGTCAGAGAACGCTTCAGAAGATACCATATGCTACCAGTCCATCGTCACAACAATTCAGTTGTCACGATTGATTTTCTTCACAACAAACGGGTTCTGAAGCATGAAACTTTGCCTATGATATCTAAGCTATCTAATAAATATGTACCTGTGTTTTCTTGTGAAAAAAATCACCCAATGGCAAGATACATTTTGGGTTGGTTGTCACACATATGCCGTCTCGGCAAAGCGGAGTTTCATGTACCGCATACGTTAATGCGATCAACAACCGACGCGACGCGTACAACACTAGTACATGTCTCCATCGCGTCACCATCGCAGCCGCAATGACCCAGATTACGAGGAATCCAAAAGGCTATGGAAGACCTACGCCATCAAAATCGGCGCAATCCTTATCAAGCCTTATCGACTTCATCTCAACCGACTTTTTAATCTCGTCCTACAGCAGATGCAAACTGGTCAGGTTATGGACATTGCTATGCAGACCATGTGGACGGCCAAAACTACTCTAATACTGTTGGAATATTGGATTGCAGTTTGCGAGTGTTTCGCGATGTCACCGCATTTACACATGCATCTCATTTCCTTTAGTTTACATTCTTGTGGCTTTTTTATTGTTAACTATATTTGTATATTTGTTTCAGGCTTACAGTATATAAGTAGTCTACTATTGTTGTATGTACTCATCCGTTTGCCCTCTTGGAACCCCCCCCTTTATCATCCTGAGGACAAACTGTCTCTGATGTCGTCGAGACTGCGTCGTTTATTTTAACAAATACCTATTCATACTATCTTCCTTATAGTCATCAACCTTTTGATCAATAGCTATGCTTAATTATAACATCCTAATTGAAGTTACACTTTAGTCGTCTCGGGCTTTGGTTGGCTGAGTTTGAATTATTTGATCGTCTCGATGAATCCAGACTGTGACATGATGTTATAGCTGACTAGGAAACGATAGACAAGATTTCGCCACGCTCCGCTTAGTGATTTTGTTTACTTTTGGAGCTCATGGAGCATGTCCAAACAACTGCCCCATCGTATTACGAGCCACCCCATGTTTACAATACATATTCCTCGTTATCCCTCTTCACCAGGATTCTGGGCAATCATCGCGTTGTAGCTCAGTATGTTCAGCATCGTTGAGGGATAAATTGTCAGCCATGTTAAAGAATGTGATGCATCAAAAAACGCGCACATAGCACATGCCTTGTATCATGGGTTTGCCAGGAGACTCAACGTCATGAGTGGTGTCGTCTAACATGCAGAATCCAAGGGAAATACAGGAAGATATATTGAATACGTTGAGATGAACATCGCCAACAACGATGTAGAGCGTTCCAGGACAACACAAAAAGGAATGGCGGGTCGGAGGCATGGAGGGGAGCCACGCTACATTGCTGTTTGTACGCTCCACAAGTAAACAAACGCACTGAGCGAGCGTGCGAAATCTGGTCTTGTTGGCTGTACTGACGACTGAGTGGTTGTGCCAATGGACTGATAGCATATAGTATAAAGATATTACCCACCTGAATTTCCTTCCAGGAAGTTCTGCTTCGCTTGTCCTCTGTGAGTATGGATTTAGGGTTAAGAAATTATAATGAAGTGATAATACAAATGATGCGAGGTCGAAATAATCCACTGTATGTACTTGAGTAATTATAAACAGCATGCGTGATTTTAAATAATTCTAGGTTGCTGCTTTGCGACAATTCAGGGAGAGATGATATTGCGAGAGAGAAAAAATTGGAATGTAGAGAAGATACGAGCGCATAATAGGAGACAGAGACCGTGTGATCAGACAGTTGAAGGATGAAAGAAGGTGATGGATTGGGAGTCTAATGACGAGTAGAAGGGGGATTGGGTGAGGGAGAACACTCGAAGCGACCTTGAAGATGGAGTGGTTAGGGTGGCGGGCGGGCGGCGGGGATACAGTTGGCCAGGGAGGCCTGCTTTCAATGGCATACCATGATGCGAATCAACACCCCAAGGTATAGTGGTGTCATCTCGTCCTGACGGGATGCAGAACTGATGCCCAGAGCTACGGTACTACCCAACTTAGTAAGGCATCGTACGTATCGAGGATGCAGTGGGGACCATAATGTCTCGACGCTACAGCCCTGCTTTGGTGTACGCGCCTCGGCGAGTTGGCGAGAGGGCCAGCACCTTGCGCTGAAACGATGGCGGGCCCGAGGTACAACACTCGCTACCGCCCCCGGCTTCGGCACCGCCTCTCTGGGATATGATGGTGCGCCTCAATACGCGCCACAACGGTGAAGCACAAGGAGTATCCCCCGCCCTCCGAGTACCGGGATCTCCGCAACAAGCAACATCATGGCTTTCCGGGGATACTGCAGCGCGCATCACCGGATGCCACAGCACCCAGTGTGCCGGGGCACATCGATCAAGACACCCGCAGCCCTGAGCACCAGGACCTCCGCCGTAGAGTACACCGCTGCCACCTTGTATGATAGCACGCATCACTATTAGGCGCCAGGGTATGCATCAACGGGCGATGCAACACTGAGACACAGCACGAGCACGGAGGCCCGCTCCCCGAGCAACGGGGGCTCACCCTTGGCCGCGGCATCGATTCTGTGCGCCAAGGCGCCTCTTTGTAAGTCAAAAAGCATTTCCTTGAGGATTACAGCACGCCAGGAAGACAAGACAACACCGCTTGTCGAGACCACAGCATAAGTAGCAAACGACTCCGCCCGCTCGAGTAGCAGCGTCCCGTTTCTGAGCTGAGGCAGCGACTCTCTGGGGGTCCATGTCAGAGCTGGCTGGCGAAACGCGTTTCATGGCTGTAGAACCGATTTCAACAGCTATAGCAATGGCGTTGCAAGAACGTGAAGCCAGCTATAACTGCGGCGGGGGAACGCGGAAAGGCGGCTCTGAAAGCAGACATCCGTGCCCCTGAGCTGTGCAACCGAATTCGTGCACACTTCGGGTCGGAAGAATACTTTTCCAGGCTAGAGAAAAGGTATTCCAAGTGGTCGAAGTGGCCTCGGGGCTACAACGTCGGCTCCGGAGGGGCATCGTCAGCGCGGAGAGATATGACTCCCGCGGTGCAGAATCATGTCCCGGAGCGATGGTAACTCATCTTCAGGGGTAACAGTCCGTCTTGAGACAACAAATTTCATTGCCTGATTACAGCCTTCCCCCGCGAAATGCTGCATCTGATGCTCCACGACGAAAGGAATGTGCTGTAGAAGCGAATCTTCCAGGTACAGTAGCACGTCCTCATGGAAGTTGAGTGCCGACTCCGGGAGATATGAGTCCGCGGTAGAATTTCCTCCTGGAACTGCAGTAGCTGGATTCCTTAGACAAAATAATTGAGCTGTAGGAATGATTCCCCGACGTGGAGTACCAGCAACTGCACGTCCTGAAGGAGATGGAACACTGCTTCCAAGAAATGCCAGTCCTGCAGCTTAGCACCTGCCCCTCCCCTTCTTTGAACGATAGTACAACCGGTGTAGAAACACCTCCGTGAGCTGTATAGCGGGTCCGTCGATACAACAATAGTGACTGCACGTCATGAAGGGCCTATGGAATCATCTCCCAGGATCCCGGTCTAGGGGCTGCACCCAGTGTTCATTGCGCAAAAGCACTTCCACCGAGGAAACATCTTCATGAGCTGCAGAAATTATACCGCGAGATACAGCAGCAGTGAATGAAGATTGGCACGGAGCCATAGTGTCACCTCCTATGGTTACTTCTGCATGAAAGTACCTCCGCGGAGTAAACAGCTACCTCAGCTATACGCTCCCTGGCAGCTTCTCTCCTTGACAGGCAGCAGTTCCTCCACTCCACGCAGCAGCACCTTCTCCCCCACAAGTACCAAGTACCAACTCCTCTTCTTCGTGCAGCAGGGCCTCGCATCAAGCAGAATCATCCCTTCTCCTAATGGCAGAGCTACATCTCCATTCCCTCAACTTGCGCCCCACCTCCGCCTCCGCCTCTGCCTCGAACGCCTCCATCCTACCGACAGGCTGCATGCTATAGCAGGCTCTCCTCTCCATGCACACTCGCATTCCCATATCCGAACCCAAACACGGGCGGATGCAGCTTGACGGGGCTGGGCATGGGCGTATCCACCGGGCTCGCAAGCGGAGTGGGCACGGGCATCTCTACCGGACTGGGAAGGGGACTGGGCATGGGCGTGTCTACGTCCATGTCCATGGGCGCATTTAGTGCGAAGGGGTCGGTGTTCAGCGATAGAGGCGGTGTCAGATGGCTCTTCGGGCGTGGGACGTCGTTCGCCGATGGCGTATGTATGTTGAATGGGTGCAGACCTGATGGTGGGGTTGCGTGGGGAAGCTTCTCCACAAATGAGATGTGATGGGTGATCGAGCCTGTGTCCAGAGGATATAAGCCCGGTGGTCCGTGGGGAGGGGCGTTCGAGGGCACCACGAGGTTGGTGGAGATGCGTGGCCAGGATGGGAGGGCGAGTGGTGGAGGACGGTGATGGGTGGATGAGAGTAAGAACGAGGAAGACGACTTGGAAGACGTCGTACGTATTTGCATTAGGCTAGAAGGAGCATGAGACGTGAGCGTAGCGCCTGCACGCGGAGACGAAGTAGGGTCTGTATATGAGATATACGTGGAGGGCATGCACGAGGTTGGTGTTGGTGGTGTGGGGTCGACGAAAGACAGTGGTTGGGCGTGGGGCGTAGGTGTTGGCGGGATGCTGACTATTTCGGGCTCGAGTGCGCGCGTGGCGAGCGTGGGCGTGGACGGGACGGAGGCGTCGAAGCCCCGGTATGTCTCACAGGAAGAATGGGACGACAAGGTGGGGAACGCTCCCGGGGGTGCAGAGACTCCCCGTGGGCCTAGGGAGCGGCGAACGCGACCTCGCGGGCTGTGTTCGCTCCTGTCACCATTGGCATTTCCCGGAAAATGAACGAGGGGACGTTCTTCTTTCACAAGTGGCGAGAGGGCCACTCTGTTCTCCCCGCCTGCGCCGCGGTGCAGGTGAGGTTGGGAGTGAGAGTGCACAAAGCGCGGGCGGCCTGACGAGACACGGATGGTGTCATCTGGCTGAAGTGCGGCCAAGTCCGCATTGGTAAGGACATCGAAGGCGTGATTGTGCTCTTGGGATGCGGCGGGCTTGCTGGAGTAAGTGTGGGGACGATATGGCTGAATAGGATTGTGAGAAGCAAGAATGGTTGCACGAGACACAACCCACCTGCAGCATCTTGAGCGCAGCGGGTGTCCAGCGTAGACCGTCCAGGTCACTGAATTCAATCTTTACAGACCGAAATGAGTGTAGCAACGTCTGTCGTTGTTCCTGCGCATGCGTTAGGACTAAAAACAATGAGTGGCACTCGTCCAACTCACCTCAGTCATCTTGATTGCCTCCGCCTCTTCCATCCTCTGCTCCCTCTCAATTTCCAGCAGGCGCTGTCTCCGCTGTTCCGCACGCGTCATCTGCTCCTGCGCCTGCATCTTCCGTCGTCGTCGTCGTCGTGATGGTGATGGTGCTTCGTGGGGTTATTAGTCGTCTATCGTCAGTATTACAAGTCTTCTCTGAAGACGTCGTAGAGTAAAGCAAGCAAAACTGGTTTTGATAGCAAGAAGACGTTTACGTTTATGAAAACAGGAGAAGCAGCTGGGCAGTGATGGGATCTAGGGACTGGGAACGTCAAAACGAAACAGGCGGTGCCACTTATTGCCACAGTAGGTCCAACTAATTGTGGAAACGATCTCATTCAAACAATGGAAAATAGATGTGTCAGCGGGCCCATGCGGTTCCCGTTGGCTGGCTACAGGCCGTGCCGGAGCGGGCCGGATAAACAGACCATGTGCTTTGTAATGACATGAACATGTATTCCTCCATTGGGCAGCATCGATGCATCGATATCAGCGCATGTCCAACATCCAACTTGCCAATCACTCCCCACTCGCTTTCTGTCTCTGAGGTCTGACCACTCATGATCTATTTCTGAAGCGAGTGATTATTCCATTGTTCTTCTTCACATGCTGAACAAAATACTCGAGTCGGAAATTACTCCTCAATTTCGGTCAACTACGGTACATAAGGATCAAGACTCAAGCACGATCACAGATAGATGGATCAGCAAGTAATTTTTGCCCTTTCCCTCCAGTAGTAGCTGTGCTGACACCAATCCACCACTATTCAGGTACGATCGAAAGCTCAAGAAGTTAGATACAACTATTCTGCGCCTCCGGGAAACCTTGTCTTTACATCCGCCGGCTCATCCGCAGCGGTGTAATTCTCTGAAAAATCTTGAAACTGTACTTCTTACGCGATTCAAGAAATCCAAGAATGTTGGAGATTTAGACGAAGCGATTTTGCATCTACGAGAAATCCTTTCTCTACGTGCGGCATCTCATCGAAAGCGGCCCGAATCACTGAACGATCTTGGAAATGCACTTTTTACACGCTTTGAGGAGTCAATGGCTCGTGATGACTTGGACGAAGCAATTTTGCTTCACCGGGAGGCCCTTCTTCTACGGCCTGCACCCCATACTCAGCGCTCTGGCTCATTGAATAATCTTGGAATCGCGGTGCTTACACAATTCGAGCAATCAGGAAATAGTGAAGATTTGGATGAAGCCATTGCGCTACATCGAGAGGCTCTTTCGCTTTCTTCTATTGCTCATCCGCACCACTCCATTTCACTAAATAACCTAGGAAATGCAATTCTTGCAAGATACGAGCGATCAGCGGACACTAAGGATTTAGATGAATCGATTACTGTCTTCCGAGAGGCTCTCTCCCTTCGGCTTCCACTAGATGATAAGCGATATACCTCACTACAAAATCTTGCAAAAGCACTTGTGACACGATTTCATGAAACAGAGAGGGATGAAGATGTGGAAGAAGCGATTATGCTTCGGCGAGAGGCTCTTGCACTTCGACCTTTATCTCATCCTCAACGCTATCTCGCATTTAGCTCCCTTGGAATTGCGATTTCTTCACGATTCAGCCGCTCAGGAGATGATAAAGATCTGAATGAAGGGATCATGTTCTACAGAGAAGCGCTCTCGCTTTGTCCTCCATCTCATTCAGGCCGCTCACTGTGCTTGGGAATTCTTGGCAATGCACTGCTTGCACGCTCTCAGGAAGCTGCACGCCCTGCACACCCTGAAGATTTGCATGAAGCCATTCTATTGCACCGAGAAGCCCTCTCTCTACGGTCGCAGCCACATCCGCGTCGGCTTGATGGATTAAACGATCTTTCAGATTCCGTTTGGGCCCGATTTATTCATTTAGGAGAGCATAAAGATCTTGATGAAGTAATTGAACTTCGGAGAGAGGCACTCTCGCTTGATCCTCCAACTCTTGCACAGCGCTCCAGTTTGTTGAATAACCTCGCGGCAGCAATTCATGCACGGTTCGACAAATCAGGAGATCGTGAAGATTTAGATGCAGCCATTTTAATGAGACGGGAAGTCCTTTCGCTACATCCACCACCACATCTGGGACGATCTAAGGCACTGAATGCTCTTGCGAATACAGTTTTAGCGCGATTCGAAGACTCAGACGGATGTGAAGACTTGGACGAAGCGATTCTACTTTATAGAGAAGCTCTCTCCCTGCGTCAGCCTCCCCATCAAGGTCGTTCTCTCTCGCTGGGAAATCTTGGCCTTGCTCTTCAAACACGATTCGAGCGATCAGGAGTTCCTGAAGATTTAGATGAGGTGATCACCCTTCATCGAGAAGCCCTTTCCCTACGTCCTCCGTCTCATCATCAGCGTGATATTTCTTTAATTAATCTTGGCAATGCGGTACTTGCTCGATTTGAGCTGTCAGGGAAAACTCGAGATTTGGATGAGGCGATTTTATCTTATCAAGAATCCCTTTCCCTTTATCCTCTAGCGCACCCAAAACGCTCTGACGCACTTACAAATCTTGGAAATGCAGTTCTCACTCGATTTGAACAAACTGGGAGTCGCGAAGATTTAGATCAGGCCCTTCTACTACACAGGGAAGCCGTATCCCTCTGTTCCCCTGGTCATGCAGACCGGGCTCTTGTATTAAGCAATCTCGGAATTGCAGTTTTCGCACGATTTGAACAGTCGGGAGGTATTGAAAATCTAGATGAAGCCATAACTCTTTACCGAGAATCCCTCTCTCTACGTCATCTACTCCATTCGGATCGCACTTATGCGTTAAACAATCTCGCCACTGCAGTCGGGAAGAAATTCTACCAGTTAGGTGCTTTGGAAGATTTGGATGAAGCGATTATGCTTCACCGGGAATGCCTCACTCTATTTCCACCGCCACATCCGCAGCGGTCCATTTTGCTAAATAACCTCGCTACTGCAGTTCTTACACGATTCACGCAATCAGCAGGTCTTGAAGATTTGGATGAAGCAATTTCACTTCATCAAGAGGCCCTTTCGCTATGTTCACCACCTCATCCAGATCACTCCCTTTTGTTGACCAACCTCGCAGGCGCAGTGATTATACGGTTCGAACAAACAGGGCGTCCTGAAGATGCGGAGGTGGCAGTTCTGCTGTACCGAGATGCCCTCGCTCTGCGCCCTTCACCGCATCCGAATCGCTCTCGCTCACTGACCGATCTTGGAGATGCCCTTCACTTACGTTTTAAGCAGTTAAGGGTGCGCACAGATTTGGATGAAGCGATACTGTTACACCGAGAATCACTCTCACTGTGTTCCCAACCTGAGCAAGGCCGCTCTATTCCACTGAGCAATCTCGGAAATGCACTGTGTACACGATTTGAGGAATCAGGTGACTGTAAAGACTTAAAGGAAGCGATCCTACATTTCCAGGAAGCTGTCGGTACTACAGATCATGGAAGTCCTAACTACGTTCTATATTGTGCGGAACTAGGAGAAGCATTGATGAAACTGTTTTACACAAGCAAAGAAGAGGGATGTTTCCAGGACGCCGTAAAGGCGTTCAGAGTTGCCTCGAATGCGCCTTCCTCTCCTATATCTCTTCGAATTCGCGCTATCAGTCAGTGGGCACGACATTCTCATCACTGGAATCATCACTCTGCCATGGAGGCATATGAGCTTGGGATCCATCTTCTTCCCCGACTGTCTTCTCTTGGACGTAGCCTACGAAAACGACAAGAGGGTTTGTCTCATGCGGATGGTTTTGCTTGCAGAGCTGCAGTTTATTTTATCTCATCTAAGATGTATGGGAAAGCGATTGAATTTCTTGAAGCTGGCCGGGCGGTATTTTGGGCCCAAGCTTTACAATTGCGCTCTCCTGTGGATGACCTGCGTCTAGCTGCACCAGAACTAGAGAAGGTGTTTTCAGATATATCAAGTGAATTGGAGCGTGGATCCCATTTAGACCTTCGTTTAGATGGCCTTGCGAACGAGGGCAGAAAGATGATTGAAAAGGATGTCTCTCACTTCCGCCAACTAAACGATAATTGGCTGAAGACAGTAGAACAAGTACGCAAATTGCCCGGTTTTGAAAGTTTCCTACAGCCTAAGAAGTTATCAGCTCTGCAGCCTGCTGCTCACGAAGCGCCGATTATAATCGTCATTTCTGACGACTCTGCAAGCCATGCTCTCATTATGACTTCTCACTCAATTCAGCACGTTGATCTACCTAATATCAACACTGAATTAGCAAGTGAGCTTTCGTCGCGAATGCGTGCTACTGCACCCAATGGTCGACGCAAGAACAGGTTACGAACTAATGATACTTCGGATGAGGTCAAAGAATTTGAGGCTATTTCAAAGACCCCAGATCTTGACAGAAATTATGATCAAGTGAGACATGGTCGCAATGTTGGCTGGAGTCGAGAGCAATCCTTCCAGAGTGTTCTGAAAGTCCTCTGGGAGGCGGTGGTACAGCCGGTTGTTCGAGTGCTAAATCTGCAGGTGAGTAAGCAAGTTTAGGGTCTTCCCAGTGATCTTAACCCTGGGTATAGAAATCTTTATCTCCTCCAATCATCCGGTGGTGCCCGACTGGGGCGTTTTCATTTCTCCCTCTTCATGCTGCTGGTGTTTACCAACCTGACATGAGCGGCATCGAATGTGCACCTCAGTATTTCGTGGCATCGTATACTCCGACAATAAGTGCATTATTATTGCACAAACGACGAGAATATTCCACTGATACAAAGTTAAAAATGATGGTGGTCATTGAACCGAAAACCTTACCTAGCACAATCCAGGAGCTCCAAAAAATTGAGACACATATTGCAGGGGATCGTCTCATCAAGCTCGGAGTGCCCCAATTCCCTGCAACAGTTGATGCGGTACTTTCGCACCTCCCAGATGCTTCAATTATACATTTCGCCTGTCATGGAAATCAATACAACCACACTCCCCTTGAGAGTGCCTTAGTTCTCGACGATGGTGACTTGAAGATCTCGCGCATTATGAAAGAGCGTATGCCCAATGCTGAGTTGGCATTTCTTTGTGCATGTGAGACTGGGATGGGTGATGAGAACTTGCCTGACGAGACTATCCATCTCGGAGCAACATTGCTGTACTCTGGATTCCGCTCTGTCATTGCAACGATGTGGTAGGCGGCTCTCGTCCTTGGTATCATCTTTCAACCAGTTGATTTGAATTCTAGGTCAATCGACGATCGAGACGGCCCAATCGTAGCAGATGCATTTTACGGGCACTTGTTCCAAGAGGACTTCTCAAAGCTCCGAGATATAACACAGTCAGCTCGGTCTCTTCACGTCGCTACTGCGAAGCTGCGTTCTCAGGGAGCGTCTTTTAGGCGCTGGGTTCCGTTCATTCATTTGGGAAACTGACCGTGGCTTTCGAGCTTAATACCTTTTGCTAAACTAAGCAATGGAGGCCACTGTAATAAGTAAAACCGCAAAATTGGTCTCAAGTGTCAGATGACGTTGTACCATATTAATAGATATATTGTGCCTAGAAATGAACATATCCGGCGAGTGGACTTCAAATCAAATCAAATTTCATATGCATCTCGAATAAGGAGGCGAGGTGTAGCTCAGGGACAGAAGGTGTGTCCTGCCTGCCCTCCCCGTTGAACGTCAGGGGCTACTGTCCAGGGGTTTTATCCTTTCGATCAAGATACGGCTTTGCAGCTGCACTGAAAATGGTTTGATCCTACTGTATGAGTAATTAAGTATAGCAATGTGGCACTCGTCCAACTCACCTCAGTCATTTTGATCACCTCCGCCTCTTCCATCCTCTGCTTCCTCTCAATTTCCAGCAGGCTGTCTCTGCTGCTCCATGCTCGCCATCTGCACCTACACCTGCACCTGCACCTGCCGTCATCGTCATCGTCGTGGTGCGTCGTGGGGGTTATTAGTCGTCTATCATCGTCAAGTCAAGCAAGAAAAGCAGATTTCGATAGCAAAAAGATGTAGTCATATTTAACAAAACAGGAGAAGCAGTTGGGGGGTGACGAGATCTAGGGGCTATGGTGCAACTAGCTCATACATCACCTAATTTGTACAAAAGAAAATACTCACGTAATTTTCACCCTTTTCCCTAGCTGTTGGGTAAAAAATGATTATTTAGAGAAGAGGAACAAATCCTCCAAAGGAAATTTCGATAGCGTCGAGATATAAAGTTCGGTCGGCTCCAATTTTGCGTGATAACGTAAGCTTAATCTAAATTAGGAAGGTAGTACTAAATATAGATAGATCTCGGACCGTTAACCATTGAATAATCGAGCAAGCATCTCCGGAACATGTTGATGAGATTTATACTTGCTTGAACTGAAGTTCTTGACTTGAAATTGAACATCTTTTGCAGAAAGGCCTTCCCTACAGGCACCCATCCATCAGTGCATCTGATTTTGCCATTTCTGATTGGTATTAATATTAACAGATGTCATCACTTTTGGCATATTCTCCTGAAGCATATTGAATATATAGTTGCAATTGTCCCTCAAATATTTTTTGACTGCACCCCGAAAAAATTCAATGAAGTTAAGCTCACAATGGAACTTTGAAAGTACAGTGTACAGACAATCAGCAGCCTCAATAACTTCT
The DNA here is from genome assembly GCA_036937115.1 of Nidularia sp. FH-822889. Lineage (NCBI taxonomy): Eukaryota > Fungi > Basidiomycota > Agaricomycetes > Agaricales > Nidulariaceae > Nidularia > Nidularia sp. FH-822889. The sequence continues at coordinate 24,045 of JASFDF010000095.1, forward strand.
TGGACTAATAATTTCTGTCCAGAAAAGTTAGGTTGAAGATCCAGAATGCATTGAGAGCAGCAGTCAGTTGCATCAACATCACAGCCCTTGCACTGCATGCAAAGCTTATTGTTCCACAAGCCATGTTCCTGAAAAACTGCCTTCATTCCCTTCAGTTGGTCAGGGAAATCTGAATGGTCAGATGGGAATATCATGGGTTGATAGACCTTCAGATTATTTTCCCCAATGTGAACATAATACCATTTGTTTTGCATTTGAAGTTGTTTTCCTCTGGGCTGCATGTTCATTTTGGAGGTGAGAAGAGCATCTGTCATATAAGCACTATGACCCTGTGAGCTATTGGCCATGATCAACACTTGATATGCTGTACCATGCTGTCACATCCCTATATGGCACAGTGTGCATCATCTTCAGACCATTTTACAATCAATCCCAATGCTATCCTGATTCTCAGTTTGCCTCCAATGTTTACTCAGGTTTACTCTGGTCCATTTCTATTTTTGTACTTACTTTGTTTCAGCCACACACTATACTTTTTGTAGTATGTCTCTTTTGTGTTAACATTCAATTCATATTCCTTGGTCCTCATCATATGATCTCTCTCTCTTAACCCACTTACTTCTCCACTGCACTAGTATGATTATAGTGCACTGTGTATTTACTCTGGTTACTCAGACTTTCTAGTATTTAAGTACTTCAAATGTATTGTAGTACTTCAGTTTGTTAATTATTGTGTTTAACATCCTTACTAGTCTCCAGCTAGTGGATAAGCTACCTCCAATTTGTCCTCACTCATCTCTATTCATTATCTTCTCACTTGTCATTGCACTTCATGCACAACAAGATCTCCAGTCTCTGGAGATCCCTCCTGACCAAGTCTTTGGTCAGGAAGTTGAGTATCAGTTGTCACTATACCTGGATCATATCTCTCACCATTATCTGTAAATTGGGCATTAGGAATGAAGGAGGCACAGCACATAAGCTGATGCCATCACCCATCTTGACTCTTTTCTTTGGTAGCATTCAAATGTGTTTCCTGGAGATATTCCTGGAGTCTCTGGTATCTCTCCCTGGTCACCACACATATCCTATCTGTCCAGAACTCTAGCCTATATCCTGGAAAGTGTGTTCATGACAGTTCCATGAGTAATCACTGTCATTAGACATCTCAAGATTGACACCACTAGTTTATCTGATGATCACAATCAACAACACACAGTCTTATAGGCCTGGTTATCTGTACCATGCAATATCTAGTCATGGTGTTGATATGCTCTATGCAGATCTACACTTGAACCCCTCAGAAAATGCACATTCTATTATCTAAACTATTATACTAGTGAAGTTAAATAGCTATGACAGAATAAAGTACAATGACAAGGCCATAAGTATGGAGGAAAGCATTTCTAGCTTGTATAGAAGGAAACTTGGAACACAGTAGCACTAAATATAACACCTGGTAGCCAGGGCCTGGATAGAGCTGACATGGCTAAGTCAAGTCTGAGGGTGCCTATAGCATAGCTGCACAGTTGAGCTGAAATGATGATGGCCTTGTTTGGTGACAGATGTGAGGCATAATATGTACACATAACAAGACAAGTGGAAAACATAACTAGAGTATGGTACAAAAGAAGGCTGTAGCAGTGCTGATATCCAAATGGTCCACATGATAATAACAAGTGAACTGGTCTACACTATATTACCTAAGTGGAGGAATTGACAACACTATAACAGAATAAAAATAACAGAGACTTGAAGTAGTAGCATGCTCAGACATGTCCTGTGCTCTGAGAAAGGAGTAAAATAAGATGGAAAAGCACCAGCATATATGTGTCTGGAGAATAAATACAAATAAACATTCTATCTCTAAGTAAAGATGCCTGAGAATGGAGTGAACTGAAGACCAGTTTAGCAACTCATGTAAAAATAAAAACCAGCAGAGAAATAAAACCCTGAGGACTAGGAAAGAAAAAGGTAACAGAGATTCCACCCTCATTCTCTCATGATGCAATCCATAGTGACAAGCCCACCAGCTCCTGCCAATGCTAAGTCAGAGAGTATGAGCAAATTCCAGTTCAGTTTTGAAGTTAGACAACCTAGCTAGAGCCAGGTATTTGAGAGTGAAAACCAATTACATATTATCTCAAGAGGGCAACACCCTGGGCTTAAGGAAACTGAGTCCTGGGACCAAGTCCTGAATAGTGTTAGTTATATTGAGAAGTCTGAAGGACAGGAAGACCATCCCTCTGGCTTAATTAGTTGAAAAGTGAAATTTTAGGAGGCAGGAAGACCATCTCCTGGAAAATAATCCCCAAGATGGAAGGAAGACCACTGCCTCTGGGATTTTAAGGGTAAGCAAGATTGTCCTACTTAACTTAGAGAATCCACTGGAGTTTGCAAAGGAAGGGAGACCACCCTTAGAGAATTGGGAAGTTATATTGAGAAACACTTATATCCACTCCTACAATAAATTAGCTTCAAAAGCTCTAGAGATAGGAAGACCATCTGCTGTAGCTAGCTAGAATTTGTGCCAGACATCCTTTTTTATTACACTTTGTGCCATTTGTACCATATTTTCAAATATTATCTCATTTCAGACTTGCCCCCACAAACTTGAGAGGTTGTGAGCACTCAGCAAGGCAGTATAGCAGTTTTAATGCAATTATACCCTACAGGTTACAGCCTTTCAGTGTAATGGAAGTCAAACAGTTGACCACATACTACTGGGGGTGAACAATTCCATGGCAATGTGACTTCATGTCACAAGCCATCACACAGTTGTCACACAAAGGATCTTGAGACAAGGCCATAGCACTTTGTAGAACCACAAAATCACTGTTTTTGCTTTGCAAAATTTGGTTTAGATAGTATACTGATCATATATATATTGATTTTAATATTATGTATATTTTTAGTACAGTGATTATTACAAAATGCCTGCCAAGAAGGGCTCTCAGTCCACTATGGCTTCCAGAGCCTCAACATCTTTCTAGTGTACATTTGGCACACAAAAATACTTAAAAAAAACTGATTTAAAACAATTTTACATGATTATAATTTATGTTTTGGTCTCTAAGTATGAAATAAACATTATTGTATACCCATTTCAGGTACTTAAATCATCAGAAATACAATTCTAATCATACAGAAATGTTTTATGTCAATGAAGAGAGATTGCCATCTGCTAAAACTACACATGAAATACAGTTGTTGAAGCTCTGATATACATGTCAATTCACCAATGCAGTCAAATGTCTGTACCTTTGTAGTTTTTGCACATATCAGGATCATAAGAAATATAGGTCCAAATGAAAGGAAATCTGAAGGTGATCATTTTTTATTAAAAAGCATTTCCCCATATTTGAGTTGTTATGTGTTATATCTGCAATTTCTACTGACAACTTCTGACACATTCTGACACCATGATATGATTTCCTGCTATGCTTCTAATGTTTTCTGTCTGTTTCTATTCATCACTAATCTCCAAACTATTATTATTATTATTTGAAGCTCACAATACAATTACTGGTTCCAAGTATGCTTCTGCTCAGTTACACTTCTGCTCTTGTCTCTGCTACTTTTATTATGTGTCAAGGACTTTTATTATTTCTCATGTCCATAGTATTGCTACTTCAGCTTTTATTATTACAATTAGCAATACTCATATTTAAGTAGTTCTATTCTGTACCATAGTCTCCAATCTGAATATCACCTCTAGTCCTCTGACTAAGTTTCTACTAAGTCTTTCTGATTCACTTCCAACCTTCTAACCTGGGGGCTATAGTACATAACAGAGCTACTTAAATATGAGTATAGCTAATTGTAATAATAAAAGTGAAAATAGCAATGCTATAGTTACAGGGAATAATAGAACTGTTGACACATAATAAAAGTAGTGGAAACAAGGTGGAAGTATAACTGAGCAGAAGCATACATAGAAACAGTAATTGTTTACTGAGTGTCAATTGATAGAGACAATAATTTGGAGATTAGCAATGAATGGAAAAAAGCAAAAAAATGTTGGAAGCATAGCAGGGAATCATAACAGGGTGTCAGAAGGTGTTGAAAGAAATTGTAGCTGTGACAATGGCCTTCAGTGTTTACAATCAATTTTTCTTGAACAGGGTGACCAGACTTGGCAATTACATGGAAGCTAGCCAGCCCTGAAATGCCTCATGACAGGGTCCTCTGAGCCCTCCAGTGGCAAAATAAATCTCACTGCAGCTGCTTTATTTGACTATATCCATTATATATTAGTTTTCTGCCATAAAAGACTCATGCCATTGATAGACATTTTTTTGTGCATGATTTTAGGAGATTATTTTATTTCTTTTTAAGATATTCTTTTGGCTTTTTGAATAGCCTGAAATATCTGTATTTAGGAAAAAGACTGGCTGATCCTCCCAGAAAAATCAATAAAATATTTCCAAATGTACCATTTGAAGTTATATATACAAAAATATTTTACACCTCACATCTTTGAGAAATCCACAAAATATGAACAGACTTCTCATAGTTCCTTGTAATGACAGAAAATTTTCCTAAATTTTCAGTTTAAATTTAAATATGACATATACATATTAGGCCATCAGAATTTCCATAAAAGTAAGGAGGGTCAATGTAAATATATGTCTGTCATGAGTGAGGAAGGAAAAGCCACTTTAGAATTGAGAGCAGAGGTGGAAGGAGTAGGAGGAACTGTATTTGGCTTAACAAATTGGTGATATGATTAATTTTCATGCAGCTTTTTCACTGTATCCTAACATAGATAGATATTTATGTGTTATAAATCAGTGGATTGGTTTATCTGGAGGATTTAATGCTTACTCTCCAAAAATAATTATGAGAGCTGATGAAGAACTCATGCTACAGCTCAAGTGGCCAGTTTCCTGGATTGGCCAGCTTCAGAGTCATCAACAATATGCTGTGACTCAGATTCCTGTCACCTTTGTGTAAGCCCTGAAGATTCAAAGATTATGAACAGAATGAATGCTACAAGTACAGCTAACTTGCCAAATTGCCAGTTAGATCACTCAGATTTTCTGATGGACCAGCATTGAAATTGTGATTTGAAGTTATACAAAGGTTGAAATATTCTCCTTTTGTTTATGGACTTGTTACATTATATAATGCTGTTTTTATCTTAAAGAATACAAAAAACACCAATAAAATGTGGCTACATACTAACATGCTATCCAGGAAACTTAAAAGACTAAATTAGAATATCTTTTATCTTTTATGATGCACTACAACTTACCAATAACAACTGCTTGCAGAATGCAAACAGCAAGCAGCAATTCATCAACAAACTCTGATTTTTTCCATAGATGCCCATAGCAAACATACCATGCATGTAGCAAATAATAGCAAATTGGGCCACTTTTTATTAGTGCCTTTTGTATTCTTTGAGATAAAACAACATTGAATTTTCATAAACAAAGGAAAATTATCTCAATTCTACAGTTGATGGGGTGTATCAGCTGGGATTTCAACCAATTAATTTTAATAGTTGACTAAACAGCAGCCTGGTTGTGGCCTTGAGTCCATTACAAGTGATAAATTTGCTCAGCCAGTCCACACAGTACCATAGAGCTGATTACTGATGATAGTAGGTATCTGGAGTGTAGCACTGAACACTATTCATCAATGTGCAAATTGTAATGTTCAATGCCCAGCATGTGAAAGTGTTTGGCAACCCTCAAGGATGTTTTTGAACTATTCAGAACAATATTCTTGAGTGTCCCTCTAGAGCCAGCTATTGAGATGGTGTATTATACAGAATGAAGGGCTGATCATGAAAATTTAGAAAGAGTCAGAGTTTGCTTCAGGCTTGCTTTACAATTATATCAATTATCTATTTGATTGTATCTACTAGCCACTATACCACTGGATGTAAACAGCTGGAGCCATATTATGAAATTCCAAGTGTATTTTCCATAAGGCACTTTTCAATAATCCTATAGTCATAAACCCTCCTTACCATTGATAAAGATTAGCCAAGGGAAATCAATGTGATATGCAATTTCTTCATAAGTTGTTATCAAACTAGAATGCGGTCTTTAAATTATTTGACACATCGGCGGTGCCGTTTCCTGAATGACCTTTTATTAAGCAACATATCTCTTTGACGATCGAAACATCCGAATCATTACGAACCGAACACTTCCGTTCAAAAATTAATCAGCTTTCACTTTTAGCCTAGGACATTTTCACTGTGCAGAAATTGCGTACGAAAAGCCCCTTGGTAACTATTCACTATTTGGATATCGGTTACACTTTCGTTTGGCCGTGACAGCGCGTGTAGATGATCTCTTGTGTAAACATTGACACCTATCATTGACACCTATTTTTCCATTTGCTTGAAAGAACATGTCTGACATTCTCACTTGTGGTTGGATGCGTTCTGTTCCCGTCTTTTTTATACCAGTCAGCCGGTCAATTACAACGTGGTAGATTTCCTCGTGAATCAACGCGGAGAATTAGGAAGCCTGATAACCTTAGATTACTAAACCGGCCAGATTATGGAAGCGTTACTAGGAGATCTTTGACACTGACCACTTTCAGCTTTCAGGAGGTAGGAATAGTGAACATTTAAATGGAGTTCAGTAAGTTCTTATCATATCGCCTCATCTTCACACAGTCCCTCGGTTCCTCCCAACATTAAAATTTAAAGCATTCCTTGTCGTCCACAAAGTGCACTATCACATTTTTTTGCGTCATGGTTGGCCACGATAGCACGGGACTCGGATTATTGAGTGGATCTCACCTAGGTCCAACCATAAGATAAATTTAGAAGTATCCATACCCCATGTCATCGTTTTTCTTGCGTTCAATTTCCGATCATGCATTGCCTAATTGGTCAGTCTCTCATAGTTCATTCGTGTATTCCCTTTATATCCAGTCCCAGTCCATCCTGAGCGCCGAGAAACGCTAACACTACACTGCAGAACTCCTCGGCAATCTTCTGGTGCCCGACTGACGATAAATTTAGATATACATCTGCCACCAACCGGCATGTCGACCTACCTATTAATGTTGTTTGGCACCAGGTGATGAAATTTCTGCTTTCTGTTTAGAGTCTTCGCGTAGTCAGCATCCGAAATTCTTACGATGTTGAAAGTACCGGAAAGTACGGAACGATGAAACTTGCAATTTGCACCATGATGCAAAGTATGCATGCATACTATTTTCTCTACTCGGTGTCGCCGCTGATATTCAATATCAGCTTCTCAGAATCGCTCCAATGGCATGCACGCTTCTTAATCTCCCTTAGTAATGTCTATTGTAATCTTCATTTCCGATTCCACCTGCAAATCAGAAGTGAAAATGTGCGTTACAGAGTCCGATTAATCATCACCATAGATGTCAGTGATTATTACTGGGACGTTATAGCTTGCTCCATTGTACTGATAGCGTTTGCAGAAGCTACTTCTTAATGATCCTTAACGATAATATAGCAGATGCTCCAACGTCCGGGAAGTGCGCCTGATCGGACAAAATAGCATCCACGGAGAACTTCACCGGCGGTGGATATACAAGAACACAGATATGTGAATCTTTGAGAAACCATCGCACTAATATTTTTGGTAAGCAGAGTAGGACAGTTCCACCTCCCACATGTACCTCCAAAACCTGCTTCGAAAGATGACCTATGACAGCAGCCAATGTTCTTAGAACCCGAGCTGTACGGTAGGTTGCGGGAAGCTATTTCGTCATGGGTTATACCGTTCCTATAAATGTGCTTTGAACCTGCGCTATTCTCCTCGAGTTCGTTTCCTCCTCTTCTTCTCTTACGAACTGGACTGCGATCATCATGAAGCACTCTACTGTCATCCTCTTCGCCTTGACGTTCGCCAACACCGTTTTTTCCTTCCCTTCATACGGCTCTCTCGCTAGATTATCAAATGATGAGATCGAGGCCATCATCCCTACGCTGAAGATTAGAGCTCCGGAGACCCCTCCTGGACCTCTGAACGATACTTCTGCGAAACTTGTAAACGATGCTGCACACCAGTGGCAGCCACTTCGACCAGGGGATATGCGTGGACCCTGCCCTGGTTTAAACGCTCTGGCATCGCACGGTGTATGTCTAATTTCCCGATAATGGGAGTGATAATAAACTTAATTTCTCTTCCAAGTGGCTTCCTCGGACTGGAGTTGCAACGCCGGCCCAGATTATCAATGCAGTGCAAGAAGGTCGATAGGATATTACTTTATAGATTTCATAAGCTGACCCTTATCTGTCACGATAGGATTGAACATGGGCAATGATCTAGCCGTATTCATTGCTTATGCCGCCCTTCTGGTCGATGGTAATGTCCTCACCAATCTTTTGAGCATCGGTGGAAATTCGCCTTTAACCGGTCCCCCACCGCCGAAGCCTGCCATTGGGGGAGGCCTTAATACCCACCTTGTCCTCGAAGGTAATTGTTTTCTCCCTTGATTTTACAATCCAGGTTATTGAGTGGCATTTAGGCGATGTCAGTATGACCCGACAGGATGCATATTTTGGGGATAACCATATCTTTAATGAGACTTTATTCGATGAGGTGCTTCAGAACGAGCTTCTTTTTGTCTAAGAGCAATGATTTAACTATCTGGTGCTTTAGATGTCTGATTTTAGCAACCGCTTCGGAGCAGGGAAATACAACCTCTCTGTAGCTGCTGAATTCCGCTGGGCACGTATTCAAAGCTCTCTCAAGACAAATCCCACATTCAACTTCGAATTCCCACGCTACTTCACTGCATACGCCGACACCGTGTTCCCTACTGTGTTCTTCGTTGATGGGCGCGTCTCGGATGGCCAGGTGAGCCAGCAAGTCATGCGTGGATTCTTCCAAGAGAATCGTATGCCCGACGGCTTCTTCCGCTCGAACCAATCGTGGGGATTCAGTCAGGTCGCGGACCTTGCGATCAATCATGTATACGCCGCTCATCCCATTCAGCCAGGGAAGAACACGGGATTAGGTAATTACACGGTCGACCTGACATCACAGCCCATCAGCGATGTGTGCAGGCTATACACGAAGTTCGTCAATGAGACGGTGAAATCGCTGTACCCCTCGCCGAAGGGGGTATTACGCGACGCATTAAACACAAATTTGAATTATATGTATTCCTCGTTAAAGGCGGCGGGGTGCACTCAAGTGTTTCCGTTTGGAAAGTAGACTTGCTTACTTATTTATAACAAGCGGACATAATTTCTGTTAGACTTATGACTTTAGATGCGAATGACGAGACATGAATAAGAACTTGTACTTATTATTGATCTTTTATTTCGTCAGAACGCACCTTACTGGGTTATTGACTGTGCGAACCGACCGACAAGAAAAAAATTACTAATACAATTTGCTATGGGGGCACCGCGGATTGAACGCGGGACTTTCAGAACACATGATAAATGAACCACTTGACTTCAGTCTGCTGCTCTCCCAACTGAGCTATGCCCCCAGTAGTTAAGGTAACACTTGGTGAGTTTTCACGAGCAGCAACACGACCTGCTTAGGAATAGGATTAAGATCTAGGAAGAAGGCCCCATATTTTTACAATGCAATCTAGAAGAGATAGAGCAGGAAGAAAAATGTAAATTTCGTAGATATAATACGAGTGCAGCGGTATAGACGAGAATACAGACACAAGGACTTAGGAGAAGCTCGCATTGACAGAACCCACTGCGGTTCGACCTCAGTGAATCTTAGTGATTGCAGTTATCCACCATCATATATGACAACAAATCACAATACGGCTTCGTTCCCGCAACCACTGCAGCTATTGACTTTAAATTGCTGTATTTGAAAGCTATATATCGTAAGTATACAAGAGATGTTTTATATCTTACATATGTTAGCTACTTGTATGTTAATTCATTGTTCTAAGTTATGATATGTCCATTTTCTGTTATTATCACCCACTGTTACACCATTGTAGAGGTCCCAGCTTGCCTATGGACAGTATGCAGCAACACAAACCTCTATAAAGAAGCACAAACACTTGAACACCATCTGAATGACCTCATGTGCATACACCTAAATCCAATGCATCAAGGAACAGGCAGATCCACCTCCGACCGGCAACTTAACACAAACTGATCAATGGCAGTACATCCGCATTTGGGCTTGAGGCACATGTATGCATGTGATCACCATGCAGGTATGTCTTAGAAAAGAGGCATCCACATTGCATTTCCTCTTTTCCTTCTTGATCCCTTTTCTTCATGATCTTTTCTCAGTCTTTCTTTTTATCCTCATTCTTGTGCCCCTTGGCACATGAAGTTCCTGTTTATTTTCTCTACCCTAGAATTTCCCTTCTCTTTGGCACCCTGTAGGTATAAAAACCCTTGTACCTAGGTAGACAAGAAGGTAGTTGAATCCACCTGAGCTTGTCTCATTATTCTGCATTGTTGCACTGTTCCAGTCCTCTGTACAGAACTTTGCTCATCACATTAAACTTGCACACTTTGAATTTGTCTCACTTCCATCACTGTCAGCTTTTGCATCAGGCTCTGTCAGCCTTCATTCACAAGTCCATGAGTGACTTCCATTGTATGTCTTCACCTCACTTGACAGGCCCACCTTCAGGGACTGTTCATCACCTTCATCTTCTACTCCTTATTGTGCTTACAAGTCTTAGTTGGATTATATTCAACTACTATTGGCTTTACCTTATTCTATTAACCTCCAACCTCCAGTAGCTAATCAGACATTGCTATGAACTATAAGATTCTTTAACCTTACTTGCTGGAGCACTTAGGGGGTGCCTTTCATATCTAGGCTACTTCATATCACTTCACTATGCATTCCATGTGTTGCTTCACTTATTTTTGCATATAGTTTTACATAACATGAGTCATTGAGATTCTAGGATAAACATTTGCTTTGTTAGTTCTGTATATTTGTACTCAGTTTTGTTTCATTTATTTACATATAAACAATGTAGCCTACATTTTGTATCTTTGCTTGCTTATACCTTTATAACTTTTTGTCCTCTGCTAGCATGTTATTTTAGCATGTCACTGGTGGTGCAGCCAAAAAGGAGAAAGAGGCAGCCCTGTTACATCTGTGATATTTCCTGACATCTTCTGACACTTTCTGACACTGATATTATTCCCTGATATGCTTCTGATGTTTTCTGTCCATTTCCATTCATCACTAAACTCCAAACTATTGTTTTTCTTATTTGACACTCACAATACAATTACTATTTCCAAGTATGTTTCCATTCAGTTATGCTTCCACTCTCATTTCCACTACTCCTATTATGTGTCAGACTTTATTATTCCTTGTATCCATAGTATTGCTACTTCCACTTTAACTATTACAATTAGCAATACTCATATTTAAGTAGCTCACTTCTGTACCACAGTCTCCAATCCAAATATTGACTAAGATCACCCCTAGTCCTCTGACTCAGTTACTATTAAGTCTTTCTGATTCACTTCCAACTTTCTGATCCTCTTCTGACTTCCCTTCTAGTTAACTTATGTTGACTAGTCTCATCTTGTCCTTGACACTAGACTTGACTCTAGTTATCAATATCTTGTTCATCTCCAACACACTTCTGACACTGGTTATTATCTTCCAATGTGTGGATCATTTACTAAGTTTAGAACCCACAAGAACTGGAAGGGTGCAGCACATAAGCTGAAGCCAACAGTTCTTACCCTTAGTGTTATGGTCAGAATTCCTTCTGACATTACTTCTGACATTTCTCTGATGTAGTGCTATTGTAACCTATGACCTCTAGTTCCTGTTTACCTTTTGGAACAAAACTTGACAAGCCCAAATATTTGCATGGATAGATAATTCCATGTAAAATTCAAAGAAATTCCAGCACTCAATTTGAATATTATGGTTTAGGAGACTCAGCTTGGTGCAAGCACTAAACAAGGGTTGTATAAAGAGCATGGTGAACATGCTGCTGTTATGCCATGATTGACACAATTGATGTGCAAAATTCCCATGATTCAATGAATTCAGTATTCCTTTAAATTTTCAATGGTAGAGCAAAAGATGGGAAGGGAAGTGGTATTAGACAAGGTTTGAGCAGAATAAATATCATATTTTTTCTTATTTCATGGAAATCCAGCAAAAGTAGAGATTTAAGGTGATCTTGATACATTGTCAAGACTCATTCCCAAACTAAATTAGGAACTAGTGATTAGGCTACAATAATGCTATGTTAGATGAATGTTGGAAGTAATATCAGAAGGATTTCTGACCATAATGCTAACAAGTAAGAACTGTTAGCTTCAGCTTATGTGCTGTGCCCTTCCAGCTCTCATGGGTTCAACTTGCAAGCATAGCCCACATGTTAGAAGGTAGTACTGAAGATCAGAGAGAGAGACTAGCTGACCTAAGTCAGCTAGAAGGAGGGTTGGAAGGAAGTCAGAGGGTCAGAAGATGAGCAGGACTCAGAAGTTAAGCAGAGGAAAGGTGATATCTTAGTTGATATTCAGATTGCAGATACAGGATAAGAACTAGCTACTTAAATATGTTGATAGTTAATTGTATAACTAATCAGAGAATAGTAACTAGTAACAACAGAATCATAATAGAACTGGGAATCATAATAAGCATTGGAAATGGAATCTCAGAAGCAGAAGGATATCAGAAATGTTTATAGTAGAAATATTGTTCTGATAAGAATCCAAGTATTGTTCAACATAGAAATGGTAACAAGGTAAATGAGAAATAGGGTATTGTGATAATCAGAAATATCAGAAAAGGGTCAGGGATGGTCAGAAGAATGTCAGAAGCATGATCTGGTTTTTGGTATATGACATGCATATATCTTTCAATGCTGGCATCCTCCATCATCCATAGTATTTATGTACTGATCATTTTTATTTTTTAAAGTTGATTCAAGCCTTCCAAAGACTTGAATATCTGGTGTGCTGCACATCAATTGTGTGTCAGGTGTGTATTGCATGTGCATCAAGTGCATGTTCATCCTGTGGCAGTCATGGCAATCACTGCATCAGTGGTGTATTCATTTGTGCCAGTGCATCAATGGTAAAGATCATCCACAAGTTACAGTGAGCAGTACAATATGCAAGAGGCTTCCAGTAAATTTCAGGACATGTGATAAAGCTAGTACTTCCTGGAAGATAAAATGATAGCATGGATGCAACTTCTCAAGAAGAAAGGCACTAGAAATTAACACATTAGTTAATAAATGCAACATTTTGATGAACTCTGGGGAGATTTCAATGGAAATTGCCAAGTCAGAGCATGCTAGCTCAGAAAGTAGGTTTACTTCTTTGATATTCCCAGGATGAAGATATACTGCTTAATTTTGATAACATTGAATTCACTGAAGAAATTGATGTTACTCTGCAGCCATATGTCAGTGTGCTACAGTGTCTCCTCAATTAGAGCTTGTCAGTTACCTCCAAGTTCATGAAGTCACACAAGAATATACCAACTTAAGTCTTCCTGAATGAGTAGGTCAAGAAAAAAAGGTATACCTTGAAGCAAAATCTCTTTATCTTAGGAGGAATACCATACACAGGGAATTTGACACTGAAAGAACATGCTCAAGTAATGACATAGTTCTCTGGGTCTATTTCAGGAACTCAAGATATCATGGTAAACTAAGTTGCTCATGTTTCAATTGCACAGTCTTTCATTCTGCTTATTGCCCATTGGAAATGTCAGCACCTTATAGTGTCACTTCTTAAATTTCTCCATGAAGGATGTGAAGCAGAAAAAGTTACTGCCTTTCAAATGCTGCATGGGAATATCAGTGTAGTCACCATCACACATGCTGGCTGTCAATGTGGACTTGGAATGTTTACATGCTCTGGAGGAGAGGATGTTTGAGAACTCATTGGCAGCAGGGATTACTGGTAACCAAAAAATGGGGATTAGATGCTGGAACTCTTATGGATGAGTGGAATCTATAATTTGGACTTCCAGTTCTTTGGAACCACAAAGATCACAATGAGAGTGAAAGTGAAATTCAAGTAAATTGTCTAGTGAATTAGTGCAATTATTCAACTCTGATGGAACTTTCTGACCACAAAGGAAGGCATCAATTTCAATGACAGCAAAATCAAGAATTCCCTTGAAAATGCTGGAATAATTCAGCATCTGGAACCTTCATTGTTGAAGAAGTATTACAAGAAAAAGCCTCGATAAGTACTATCTTCTGACTTGTATATAGAAATTTCCATAATTATCTCATATACCCAATGTTGGAGATTCATCTGGCATCACTGTGAACTTACTAGAAGGGAAATACCTCAGGCTTAGTGATGGACTTAGTGATTAGATTAGTGATCATTGACTCAGTAGATAGATTCTGTAGTTTACTAGAATACAGTAGAATACTTGTACAGTAGTATAGAGGGCCTCTGTGGGAGGACTTATAATTAATCAGTTCATTCTCTTATTCACTATGTGGCCTCAATTCACAATACCCGACAAGCTTCCTTCGCAATTCAATATTTTATCTTCAGCTCAGAGTGGAGTCTTTGTAGCCAGCACTTTTTGATATTTTAACTAGCTGTAATTCAAATTTCTTGAACTATAAAAGGTAATGTCTCCAGTCATTTGTATATTTCAGTGTAATTAGGGCAGTACTATCAAAGGATGGGTTTACATCTGAATTCTCTCAACATACCTGACAATTATAACATGGTTCTGTGTTATATTACGGAGTTTCAAGCACTACGCATTAATGCGTGCCAATGTGCCGCGTCAATTCCGCGGCAGTCTATCGCGGCATTTCTCGTGGTCCATGTATAAACCCTAACCCCAGCGATGAAGGCACGTGAAACACATATCATATGTTTCCTGCTTCCTACCGCTCCGCCACCACTACTACCGTTCCACTGACCCTGACCGTTCTCTTCACTCACCTCCTACGTGCCCGTTGCATGTAACACTTCCTTCCTTTTCACTTCACAACTGTAAAATAAAGCAATGTTGGTTGCCGTCCGAAAGTACGTGCACGATCGTCGGAGTGGGCTCACGAAGGCAGCAAGTTTCTTAGGCGCGGTGTATCTCGCGCGCCGGTATGTGAGGAAGCGCCTGGAAGAGATGAAGGAGAGGATGGAAGAGGAGCGCGAGGCGAGGGAGAGGTGGGTCTCAACTTGGGTGGATATGGCAGAATGCTGATTATGCCGGCGGTGGACAGCTTGAAGCGCAGGTTTCGACAGACTCAGGAGAACGTGTCGTACACTGTACTCGCACTATTGCCAACTTTGGCTGAGCAGATTTTGCGGGAGATGGATGTAGAGAGCTTGACGAGGGAGCTGAAGAGCCGTTCGGGGCGGAAGGCAATACCCGCCGCTGCAGTGGAGGATGCGGAGAGACCGCCGTCGAGCCTGGCATCGTCAAGCGTGGATGTCATGTCCGATGTTAGTGCCTATGGATTTTCGGGAGCGCATACTCATATACGAAGGGAGAGCGTGGCGAGTACATCGGCATCATGGATGGGTGTGCCAGAGCAGGGCACGGCTGCCTCAAAACGACCGTTAGCAGAAAATGAACCGGAAGACGCCAGCGAGGCCGAGGGTTCATCACAACTTTCTTCGTCGTTTGTGACGAATGAATGCCTCAATGTAGACCAGTCATCCGCACCGATACCCAGCGAACAGGCTGCCCCCGAGGCACATGGAGATCCTGCGCTCACTTCTGGCACGCATGCACCCTCCCCCAGCGCCGATGCTGAGTCGTCATCTCATGCAGTAGGGTCTTCATCTCATACTGCCGAGTCATCGTCTCATCAGACCGAGTTTTCTCATATGGTAAATCTCGTTCTTATCTGACGCACAATGAAAAGCTTACCCTCGTGTAGTCAGATAGCTTCCTCACCACGAACGTGAGCGTACCTGTCTCCGAAGCAGCCCAACGCTCGAAAACAGAGCTTTGGAACGAGGTGAAGACGCTGAGTGAGTTTGTTGATTACTTTCTTTCTTTCTTTCTTATTGGTTCTTTCTTTCTTCTTTCTTCTCCCTTCTTCCTTCTTTTATTGGTCATTTCACTTTTCGTATTGCATCATTATATTCCCTCTCTGTCGTTCTTTCTCCAGCTCCTTCATTCACCGGTTGTGTGCCTTTTTCTTCACTGATTTCTGCCTTTCTTCCTCTGGTTCTGTCTTCGTTCTATGGTTTTGCGCCTCTTCCTTCTGTCTCCTTGGTTCTTCGTGTTCTTCTTGTCATGGTCTTGGTACTTCTTGTTTCCTTGCTGCTAATATCCTTTCCTCGAGTTTTCGCCCCTGTGTGCATTCACGTTTTCTCTCCACCTCCGCTTGCTTCTTTCCTGCCCTTTTCCCTCTTTCAATCCTGTAGTTATGGGGTCTTACATTCTCTGCCCCCTTTGCATGCCTGTTTTAGGCCTCGTTATCGTCATTTCCGGTCCTTGTGAGATTTTTTGCAGTCCTCTTCTGCCTCTTCGCGTTCTCGTGTCCGCTTCCTTCCTTTTCATGCCTCTATCTCCCTGTCCTTGTGCTATTCTCTCTCCGTGATGCTTGCTTCGCCCTTTTATCCTCATTTACAGTCTTATTTACAATCTTATAACTACTTCCCGGCCTCATGACATCTTCATTCTCTTCTCGCAGTCGTTTCCCTCTTTTCTTACCAATTTTCCGTATTTCCTGTCAGCGTCGATTGCGCCCTATCTTTTGCTAGCCTCTGTTGCTCATTTATCTCCCGGCTTTCCGATTCCTGTTCTTCCACATCTATTTGCATTTTTCTCTCGCTTCCGAACCTCTTCTCCCTTGCGTGGTTTTTCTTATTCTTGGGCTTTTCTCACCTTTCATCTACCTGCTTCCCTATCTACCTTACCCTAGTGCCTTTTCTTTAAATGTCATCGCTAACATTCTCCTTCCTGTAGCCCTCACACGCACCTTGACGACACTCTACACCACTACTCTCCTCTCCCTCCTCACTACCCTCCAACTTACCCTCCTTGCGCGCTCGCGCTACGTCGCTGCTGTTCTCGCACACGAACGCGAAGAGCGCTGGCGCGAATTCGCCGAAGCCGATCTCGGCCTGGGACTTGGAGTGTGGGGCATCGGCAGCGCACTGGTCCGCGGTGGGATGGGTATGATGGGCTGGGGTGGGTCTGCTGGGCAGGGGGGCATGGAGGAAGCAATGATGCGCATGATGATGGGTGCTGCTGAGCTAGGTCCGGAGGAAGAATGGGATGGGATGGAGGAAGAGGGCGAGGAGGCACAGTGGGTCCTAAGCGAAGAGGAGGAGGGGCAGTATTTGACAATGAGCTGGTGGTTGTTGCATGTGGGTTGGAAAGATGTTAGGGAGCGTGTGCGAAGGGGGGTGGAGGAGGCATTTGAGGGGTGAGTCTGTTTCCTTTAGAGTGTAGTTTCTTCATCTTTGCGTTCAATCCGGGGATTCTTCGTGTCTCTAGCTTTCGAGTTTCTTTCTTCCATCTCTGAGACCCTATTTCAGTTTCTTTCCTTTGCCTCCGTCGTTTATGGTCATTCCTCACTTTTTTGAGCGTTGCTTGTTCTTTCTGTGTCCGTTTCGGCTCTTGCCCCACATCACCATCCTAATAGTTTGGCCCTTGTGCTATCTTCTGCCTCCATTTATATCACCCAACCTTCAATTCAACGAACTGACACGTTTTTCCTTATCAGCGTCTCACTTAAAACCAACATTGCCGCTATCGACTTGCATCGCCTTATCAGTGACGTGCGCCGACGCGTAGAGCACGAAGTCACTTTTGAAGGCCGTGACCGACGAGTGAAGTATGCGCTTCTTCCTTCTCTCACCCTACGTCTAACTCACCCTCCCACTTAGTTTTCTCTCTTCTCTCCTTCCTCCAACACCTGAAATGACGCAACACGTTTTGGAACAAGGCGGCTTCGCGCCAGATCCCTATTATGCCTACGATTCTTCCTCCGGCCCTTATCCTACTACATACCACCCAAGTCCGTATCTCGACTCTCGTGCATCCCTCTCCTCAGCCCATTCCTCCCCCCCCCCTGCCCCCGGGCTGCTCCTCTCCCCGTCTCCGCCACACCATCACATGCTACAGCGACCAGGGAGAGAAAACGGCTTCTCCGCACTTCTATCAGAAACGCGGGAAATCCTCGCCTCAAGCGATTTTGCACATGTGTTCGAAGTGTGTCTTGACCGCGCAGTGGAGGTGCTCTTTGTTGGACTGGAGGCGAACATATTTGCTCCTGCCGCCGCCGCCGCGGATGGAGTTAGTGAGGCACGAATACGTCTTGCATCGTTACTCCCGGGTTTGGCGCGGTGGAGCGAACTGGCGCTGACGGGACTACCGAATGAGTTGGTGGATGTATGTGCCATTGTTCTTCCTTCGAGTAATGAAGTACTGACACTTCTTTTCTAGGGCCTTCTAGACGTGCGAGAAGTGCCTGCCCTGTCAGCTATTACCTTTGCCAAGTTCCAGGAGAAATTCCGGTAGAAGGTAATAGGTTCGGAGCGGATTGAGGATGGCTTGGATACTACGGTACTTTGGACTGAGGATTAATGCGACAAAACTTTCAAGCTTCTCTTAGCCTACGTGAGCTCAGCAAGTCTGATGAGGATGTCAAACCGCGTGTAAACACAGCTCATCTGAGTTGGAAGGCTCCTTTCGAGTAGAACAACTGATATCTAACATGTGAGCAAGAATTCCGGAATGGAATAGCATAATCCTATAGTTCATTGAAGATATATGGAATTCCACTGCTGAGCCCTACACAACGGTAATGAGATCTCATGTCGCTCATCCACGACCCATCCCAGAGCATACTACCATACCAGTTTCACACGCAGGACTTCCGTCATTCACGTATCCACGCACGTATAAAGCAGAGCAAATCAACCAGCCGATAGAATGGATAGCGATGACGATGACAAGTACACAAACGAACCAGGCTTCTAATCACCTTCCTATGCCTTCCCTTTCTGTCCATGACACCCCCCGCTGCCGCCCATGCGATCCATGCAGCACTAGTAACACGCAATGTGCCAGTCACGGGTAATGCTCATGATACCGTAAGCCACGTCAAGAACACCCTTCACTCCCAATCCCGCCCACTGTTCATAACTTCCCCACTGCACACTCACAGCCCGCACTCTCACCCGTCGCACCCCTCTCAGCACCTAATAAAGTTCCCTACAATCATACTTGGGATCCCCCATTTATCCCTCCGGATCGTAAACGAAAAGCAGCAGTTGATGAAACCCTCTTCCATTGGGCCCAACTGCGCCGCTGGGACGAGCTGGTTCTCGTCCTTTCCTGCCGCCATCATTCCTGTGCTCGTTGTTGCTCCTGTCCCCGAACTCGAACCAGCACCGATAGCTTTCGCTGGACTCCCGTAGAGCGGGTTCGTCGACGTGCTGGGGGTGTTCAGCACGGGCTTGTACCGCAGGACGCAGGAGGTGAGAACAGCCTTTTGGGAGGAGTCGAATGCGACGTGACCGTATTTCTGTTCGACAAGAAAGGAAATAAGCAACGGAAAGAAACAGAGCAATAGAATAGAGAAATGGATAGGAGGGGAGGGGCTGGAAAGGTGGAAAAGTTGTGGATACGAAGGGTGGTACAGCAGAGTAGAAGATGAGAAAAAGAAATGTACCTCCCAATAATTGACAGCTGATTCTTCGGCCATAAGTTCATAGATACATAATCGGCCCTGCGAAGAGGCAGTGTGAGCTATCCGCGCATATACAACGACCAGGATGGTTGGTGCCAAAAGTAAAAGAAGTAAAGAAAACTAAGATGAGCACAGAAAAAAGGGAGGAATAGCAAAGAACTAGTTATAAATACGCTGGTCACTCAGATTACCCCTTAATTTTGACCCCAGAGCTCCTTTAACTGAAGGAAAGGCAAGATGTAAAGATATGCGACAGCCTGCACACATCCACATGCAGGAGCTCGACAACTTAACAAGAGCCGCCACTAGAGGAAGTGCTAACCCTGCGCATTCATAACATGCATCATGTATCCATCCACAACAACGAGCTGGGTAAACTAGAGAAGGAGAAGAAGAAAGGAACGAAGAAAGATACGTCGCGCTAAAAGCGCCAACAATAGCGCATTCCAGAGCCGACGAGCTCGATGGGGACAAGGTGAAGGAGGAAGGAAAGAACACAGATAGGGAGTAAGAGTAGACAAATGAACCATGTGCATTAACAGCGCGCATCGCGCGGATGACTTGGCGAAAGTAAGAAGGAAGGACAGGAATAACGAGACGATGCCATGAGAAGCACCGGTCCCGCACCGTGGACGTTGCGCATTGCACGCCTGTCAAGAAACACGGAAGAAAGCAAGCAAGAACGACCGCGATGAGAAGAAAGAAACAACACCTCGAGAAGACAGAAATGGAGCCCAAAACACTCCGAAAAAAGCGTACTCACATCGCGCATCATATACCCATCTACGCCCACCAGCTCGGTGAACTCGCGATTGCCCTTGTATATCTCGCCGGTGCGGCGCCAGAGGCATGCGGGGACGCCCATGGCGGAGAAGACGCGGTCGTAGTCAAGGAGCATGCGCTCGAAGGCTTCTTCGATGAAGACGAGGTCCTGTGGGAGAGGGGGAAGGGGGTCGTTATGGGGTGGAGAGGGGAGGGGATGGGAAGGGGAGAGGGACGTACGAGGTCGCGCAGGGATTGGGCGACGGCCTAGACGCAAGTGGAGAGGGGTATCAGACATAGCGGGTACGAAAGCAAAGAGCCGGCTCACCCTGAACTTTGGTCTCAGCACTGAGAGTGGCTGCAGGATCTGTTGCTTCGACTCCTGCGACACGCTAAACCACCCTCCTCAGCCCTGTGCGAATTACACAAAATGCGAAGAATAGGACTCACTTCCGGTCCATCCACCTCGACAGCCTCGCGTACCCCTTCACATAATTGTACGGTTTCAGCAGCCCAGCTTCGTATTTGCTCCTGATGACTCGATTCAGCCGCTCGTCACGCGAGCCGGACGCCTGGTCCGCGGCGGTGAGGAGGAACTTTTCCGTCTTGGTGGCGGCGGGGAGGATGGTTTCGGCCGCAACTTGGTCGGGGGATTGCGTGATGGAGAGGCTGATAGGGATGGTGCTGCCAGTTGTGGAGATAGAGGCGGAGGCAGAGAGGGTGGGTGCGGAGGAGGTGCTAGGGTTCGCGGTAGAGGCGGTGGTGGTGGCGGTGGTGCCGGTTGATGTTGTGGTGGGAGTGGTGGTGGTTGTCGAGGCGGGGAAGGAGGCTGACATGAGCGAGGGCGGGACGGTGCTGGGTGCGGTGAAGAAGGTGCCTTCATCGAGTGTCTCGAGGAAGTCGCTGGCGGGCGTTAGTTGGAGGCATAGGAGAGAAGCAGGGTTGGACATACGTGAGGACGGAGAACTCGTTCCCCAGCGTCTCGGGCTGATACATGAAGTTGGGCTGCGCGATGTTCATCGGCCACGCAGACGTCGTCGCTGGCGGCCCGGGGTACACCGTCACTGGTGGCGGGCGTAAAGTCAGAACATGAACGGGCAGCAGCGGACATAAGAGAAGCAGATGCACCTGGTGCAAATGTACGCGCGACCTCTGCAGTGCCCGCCGCCGGTGGCTGGTCGGGCTTCTCCACAACCTTCGGGCGGCGCTCGTCATGGCACAGGTGCCCAATCTCGCGCTTGATACTGTGCTCGCCACCAGCGATCAGCCTCGAAAAAAATGTGGCAAAAAAACAGGGACCCACCAGCGCTGGCATGGACGACCCTCATCGCACGTCATGTGGCTGCGTCGGCAGTAAAGGCATGCATGGTTGACCTTGCGCCGCTTTGTCGTCTTCTTCTTGCCGCCCGCGCTCGTCTCGTCTGCAGATGGTGCAGGCGCTTCGGCGGGGAGCTGCGACGTCGACCCGCCGCCGTTGCTGGAGTCGGGGTAGGAAGAAAAGTTGGCCATAGGTCACACAGGCGGGTGCTAATAGGCGAAGCCACACATGTATGACGGCAGTTGAGCGCGAGTTCGCTTGGCGTCGTCGTCGTCGTCGACAAGGATTTGGCTTCCTGTCAAATCCAAAACCGGCACAATCATCGTTGCTCGGTCGGACCCCTGTCACCATCTATACAAAAGGAATACCGGTCCGTGCTCAGATCGCTGGACTCGCTCTGCGCTACCTTCGTTTTCCGTTATTCTTCCGCGTATCTTGTCGTCTATTCCTGCTCATTCTCGTCATGATCGCAAATATGCGCAAAAAACTGGAAATAAAAGTCACCAATCTCCGTTATGCACTGGGAGTATACAGCTGCCATTTTCTTAATCATGTGTCGATATTGTAGGCGGTATTGCAAAGCCTTGGATTGATATCTTGAGCGGATGTAGGCAGTAGTGCTTTAGATAAATGTAAAGGTAGGTATAATAGGATTTTTTTACCGGCCAAAATTAGAGGCAATTGATATATAAAAAAGTCGATTCTTTCCAAACACTTTCCTTTATTGTTTACGGAGGTCGTTTTCAACTCACCGAACAGCCCAAGTTCGCGGTATTCAGATAATATATGTACAACGAGATTATCTCGTCTAGTATATACACAGTAACAAATCATTACAGTGAATCAAAATTGGTGTTTAGTGGTGGCGGGGGTAGGAAAATTGTGAAGAAAATGGCTCCTGCTAGTAAGTGCGTCGGCGTGCGAAGTTATGTACGAAGAAGTAATGCAAAAAGATACTAGATATGTAATCAAATGACGTGCGAGTGTAAAATATTTGGAGTTCTATGCATCGTTTGGTGGCGGCGGCGACGGAGACAGGGGTTTTATTTCACGAGCGCGAGTAGCGCAGTCATATACCGTGCGACGTGCGCTCGGAAGCCCTTGTTCACCTTAGCCGTCTTCGCAGGAGACGAGACGGGCACAGTGCCGGTTTTGACTGTCGTCGTCGAGCTGCGCGCGCTCCCGTTCACGTTCGTCTTGTCCCCTAGAGGCTTTGTCGTTGTTGCTTGTTTGGGCGTGGCATCCTTCGTCGGCTCAGTCTTGTCGGACTGCGAATGCTCCTTGAAGAACTATTTCGGGACGTAATTTAGCATTGAAGGCGGGGAGAATCCTACGGGGAAATGGGTGACGTACATTCACGAGGAACTTGGCAGACTCTTTCGGGTACCGTTTTTGGGTCTCGTAGTCCACGTAGGTCACGCCGAAACGCGTGAGGTAGCCATCCGCCCTGTAAATAGCGTCAATACGGAGGTATATACGTGAGCAAGGTGAGAGAGAGCGCACCATTCAAAGTTGTCAAGGAAACCTAGAAAACATTATTCAGTTAGCGTCGAGAGATTGAATGCAAAAAGTGAGAAATGAACTGACTCCATGGGAAGTATGAACGAATATCGACGCCATCCTCGTTCATGGCAGCCATTAGTGATGCCGTGGTACCGCGGAAATAGTTAATACGGTCTGTGTCAATGAGGGCCTGCTCGAGAGGCATGTCGTTCTCGCCCTTTACTGCAAATCCATTCTCTGTTACACTGAGAAAAAATGTTAATGGCTGGTGGTTGAGACAAATAGGAAAGAGACACACTAAATGGGGAGCTTGTATCGCTGTAGAAATAAATTTAAATTAGCACAGAGAAAACGATACTAGGGAAGTCAAAGCGAACCTTCCAAAGATAGTTCAACAACTAAAATATCAGCACCAAGATTAGTATCATCTAATAAAATCAAAAAGAACGACCCGTACTGAGCGGAAACCCTCAGGATCTGCGGGAATAAGGAAATGGAAAAATCGTCAGCAAACATACGAGATCCTCGGAGAAACATTACTTACAATCCTGCAACCACGCACAATGCGCTTGCGTGCCGAGTTGTGTCCCGTCAGGCCGCGTAAATGTGTAGTCGACATTACCCTGGAACTCATCATCTCCGCCAGCACCTAAACCTTTCGTCATCAATATGCGCTTCCCTTGATCGAATGACGACAAGAAATGTACTCACGGCACAGATTAGTGGTGTAAGTGTTCATTCCATAAAAGTCAGAGGAACCCTTCACGATGCTCCATTCATCCGGCGTATAGTCCGGCATGCGGGCGCCCAGCACCTCCCGCATATATGGTGGGTAGAAACCCAAGTATATCGGGTCCTAAACACAAGCATTTGAAAAACGTCAGCGGTTGACTCGTCATATGCAGATACGGCAGAGGGAAGGGTTATGTAAGAATAAGAATCAAATAGCACGTACCGCAAACCAGCCTGAAAATCGTCGGCGAAACAAGAATTACGTGCGTCAAAAGAAGGATGTTGGACATGCAGTCAGCGGATGTGATTGGATGATAGGACAAACTAAATGTCTGTCAGGGCCGGAACGTACCGATTGCAAAGTCAAGGGCATGCTGCGGTGCTTCGAGATCTGTAGGTCAGAACAGATGGCAGCATCAGCCCTTTGTTCTTTGTACGCGGCCGGACGAACGGAAGCCCAGGCAGAAAATAAAAATAAGACGTACTATCCGGATGGTCGTCATAGGGCATCGCCCAGTCACCGTTGAGAGTTATCCCGATCTGGCCCTTCTGTGTTGGCTTGAACTCCTCGCGGTATGCCTTGACGGCGTGCGCATGTGCAAGGATCACGCTGTGCCCCACTCTGCATACAGAAAAAAGAATTAAAATGGGTCAGCAGGGGTGCCGTAAATGAGTAAAAAAACGTGGCAAGTGAGGCCCTTAGGCTGTCAGTCAGGAAAAGGGACAGGGTAAATGAATTGAAACAGATAAACGGAACTTGAGGTGCTATACAGATAGCGGATTATCTTCGTTGGCATAGATCTGGCACGAATACATGGTGAAGAGGAATAGGAAAATAGACTCACATCCACGGTTCAGTTGACGAGTCGCCCTCGGGCGACCGCTCGCGATCACTTGATCGTCCAGGGGCAAAGACACCGCGCCCATACCCCAGGATGCAGACACACCACGGCTCGTTGATGGTCAACCTATTTTGTAATGGAGCAGAAGGGAAAACAGCGACAAGAAAAGACCATGTGATCAGCGGATAAATAGTGGATGAGTACGGAAGAAAGGTCCGTACCAATGTTTGACGCGATCACCAAAGGCTGCGAAACATACCTGGATGATACACAACGTGTGTTGGATGACGAGAAAAAATCATATGAAAGGGCAAGGACGTACGCGGGCGTAGTTTGTGTAATCTTTTACGACCTCGTCCTTACTCAGCCATCCACCGTACCGGTCGTGCAGACCTTGGGGAAGATCCCAGTGATACAGCGTCTATCGGAGAGAAGAACAGCGTGGGGAGTTGATAAGTATCACGAAATTCGAAGTGAGAGAAAAAGACGTACAACGAAGGGCGTGATCCCATGTTCCAATAGCGCGTCGATGAACTTGGAGTAAAACTCGATACCTTTCGGGTTGACCGGGTCGTCGCGTCCACCGAAAGGAATAATACGAGACCAGGAGATAGAAAAACGGTAAGACTTCACACCGTACTCGGCAAGTAATGCTACATCCTCTTTCCACAACCGGTATGAGTCCGTCGCTACATCTCCGTCCCTTCCATCTTGCGTCTTTCCGGGAAGCTTCGCGAAGTCATCCCATATTGATTTGCCCCGCCCATCTGCACTGGCGGAGCCCTCAATTTGGAAGCTCGCTGGAGAGAAGATAAACTATCGTTAGCTTGCGCCTCTGGAATAAGTGCTGCCTTGAGATGCCGAGGTGAGGTTCCGGTGCCTCTTCCATTACCCCGCGTTCGCCAGCCCCACATGGGTCCGAAAACGAGGGGAGAATAACTCACCAGTTGCGAAACCCCAAAGAAAGTCTTTCGGCAGCTTGGTCACGATAGGAGCTGCCATGAGCGTTGCAAATTTCAACAAGATGGCGAGGGGTTAGCAAGAAATTCATCGGGTTCGCTTGCTCCTCTTAAACCAAGGAGAATCCGCCGGTATCACTCAGTTCATGGGGAATTTCAATTCCCCCTCCCCGAGAATAGTCCGCCGGTTGAAGATCTCTTGTGCCAGGCTTCGACTGACCATTTTTGACATACCGGTGTGTCGTGAATGACATTTTCCACAAAAGGAGACGAGAGAAACTCCGTGGGGATGAAAAAGAAAGATTTGGACCGCAACTTTGTCCGAATCCGTGATAAAGAAGCATAGATAAATCGGTGTGCCCAGATGGTGGGTGGGGAAGAGGAGAAAGTGCACGAGCTCGTGTTCGGAGAAACGTCGGGTGTGACATTATGTAACAGGTGGTCTGGCCGCCTTGATCAATTTTGCCCCCATAAGCCAGCCGAACGAAAACCCTCGATATCGACCAGGGTCCACACCAGCGTGTAGCGCGTTCAGACTTCTCTTCTACGTATAACCATGTCTACCGCCCCCGGCATTGCGATATTGGGTGCCGGAATATTCGCTAAGGAAGGTTCGTCAGTACACTGTCCTCTCCCTCTCCCCTTGTATATCCAAATATTTACCCATACCGCATGGGATAGCCCATCTTCCAGCTCTCGCTGCGTTGGGTAGCTCGGCCCCTCCTCTCAAGGCAGTGTATTCGCGGTCAGAGAAGAGTGCCCACGACCTGGCCGACGCAGCTACCGCCGCTTTACACTTGGATATCGCCCCGGCAATTTATCACGATGGAGATAAATCTACTGATCTAGACGCTCTCCTGGAGAGATCTGACATCAATGCGGTTATCGTCGTTTTGCCTATTACGCTTCAGCCGTCTATCATCCTCAAAGCCTTGGCAGCTGGAAAGCACGTCTTGAGCGAGAAGCCCGTTGCCCCTGATGTCGAGCAGGGCTTGAAGCTCATCGACCAGTATAATACGCAGTTTAAGAGCAAAGGTTTGATCTGGAGGGTCGCAGAGAACTTCGAGGCCGAACCTGGATACAGGGCAGCCGCCGTCGCCATCCGAGCTGGTAAGATTGGTAAAATCATCTCCTTCAAGACAGTGGTGGTCAACTACATCGATAAGGAATCGAAGTGGTACAAGACTCCCTGGCGCACAATCCCCGATGTTAGCGGTCTATTTTCTACGCTTTCTCGCGTTCATATCTAATGACATTCAAATATAGTACCAAGGTGGCTTCCTGGTGAGCCTCTCCTTGCTGCTCTGATTTTCCTTCCAGTATCTGATTAATTCCGGCGAAAAAGCTCGATGGTGGCGTCGTAAGTGGATTTGTTACGTTCTTCCATCGCAGCTGGTATAATATCGAGGTTTCTCCAGCATACCATTGCTGCGCTCCGAGTGCTTCTTCCTGAGCCTCTCACGCATCTATCTAGCTTCGCCTCGCTTAACAAGGAGTATCTAAAACCTCATGATACCATACACGCCGTTGTAAAAGCCGGATCTCATATTCGCGGAACAGCTGAGCTTACCTGGGCTCATCCGACCATGTCCCGCCCCACCGCAGACGGATTCGTTATCACAGGATCCGACGGATGGCTGTCAATCAACAGCGCTAAAAACACCATTCGTACAGTGATTAAATCTGTGATCAAAGTCAAAGACAAACCCGACGAAGAAAAGGAAGAGATCATCGAAGAGGTATCGAAAGGGGTCGAAGCAGAGCTGGAGAGCTTTTTCGGTGCGACGGCTGGGAAGCATGACGGTCTAGGCCTGGGTAATCCGCTGGGTGCCCTGCGCGATGTAGCGTTCATTCAAGCTTCCTTGAATAGCGAGGGAGAACTTGTCGATTTACAGAAACTTGTCCCCGCTTAGCTAACTTCGAACGAGACACCGAATATGTACTATACGGAATGTCATCTGCGGACATGTATTGGATAAAATCTTGTATATCACTGTCTATGGATTTCATCACGACCCTACATGTGCTTGAGGGAGATGGCTATTATATTCATGTAGGAATCGAAGTACCGAGGGTCGTGTTACTTTATATGCGATGAAATATGATCCGCGAGAAGTCGTTCATCGAGATGGTCTTAACAGCATAGCGGATTTTGCTGACCTGTAGTACTAGACGGCTTCCAAGAAGCGCAGTGTCACACTACAGATGAACGACACTTTGACGCGACGTTTTTCCGTCACATTGAAGCTATTTCTGCATGCGACTCGGCAATACTCAATAGCATTTTTGGCGTAGATTATGGCTGTATTATATTCCTAATCATATCTTTTATCCTCAGATCTTGATTTAGGCAAAGATTGCCAAGAGAATGTAGAACTATCTTTAAAACGGAAAGTAATACTTGCAGAGATTTAATCAAAGCCTCGTTGTATTCGCTAAACTTGCAACAGATGTCCGGAGTAACCTCGCCCTCCGCACAACTGTGCGTCTTTTCTATCTGTAGATGTCTTGACGTCAAGCATTCCATTGCGGAAGCATTCTAGATGTAGTGTGATAACTGTAACGGACATAATTTTTGAAAAGCCTTCACACCAAATCCATCTATCCGCTCAGTCGTAGTAAGTGCTTCTAGTTGGTGAAATGTCCCTTGGACCGTTGTCGAGAACTCCTATTGGCATTATGCGGCGATAAGGTCAGGAGCCCCGTAATTTCTTAACAGGCATTAGTAAAGAATTGAGGTATGCCATTTTGGTACTGAATGGTAGAAGTTTTCTCCCCATGTAGTATAATGTTCAGCTGGGTGTATTAGTATGAGCTGCGCAATCTCACACTTTTACATCTCGTGGGAGGAAATAGCATATAGCTGAATTAACGAGCTGAAAATTTGAAAGATCTTCTGAGATAAGAGCAAGTAATTCTTTCAGTCAGATCCCTGCTGAATAATAATTCGTAGCGAGTCTGGAATAGCTGAATGCAGTTAAAAATACGGCTGGAAACAGACTCGGAACCGCCATGGATGGTTAAATACCAAATACTTCATATCCACAAAGTTGAATAAAAGCCAAAATATACTGATCGCTTCTATGCCGAATATATGACGCCCATTCACATGGAAGGGAGAAACTGCTGCTAGAATTCCCATGTCAAGCACCCTCTTGTTTGTTATCGACGCAAGCGAACTTAGGGATCATTGCTAAATTTTCATTTTCTCATGTTGCTGTAATGCGAGAGTAGCACCAGGTCTTGGTTAACGCACACAAACAACAGTGTTATGAATCTCATTTTATACCGCTTTCTCGCATCCAGTCTCAATCTTTAGCAGGTTCTAATCGAGTTATGGTAATTGAATCATCATTTGGCATATTGAAGGCGCCATCCGATGAAGCTCCATATGACTTTCGAAGGAGTGAACTGAAGATGCATGGATGTAAGTATCGCTTTGCGAATCAAAAAATAACAGCATCGTCCAAAGTATCATAGGGCGGCAGTAATGCTGGGAATATGTTGCCATGTAGCTGCCAGCATCCTTCTACCCTCAGGTATCGCCATGTTTGGTTTCGTCCTCGAGGCTCGTGGCAAATACCCATCCACAAGCGGCCACGAGTTGAAAGTTAGCGTAGAACTCGAACAGCCATGGTCTCAACCCTACAGAGTTCGACATTGCACTAAATCCCAATTATTGGAGCCAAGTGCCTTGGACTGGTCAACCAGTTTTTAAAGTCATGATTGCTCCGAGCTCACGGTTCTCCGAAGTGGAACTCCGGCCGCCATACACTCGAAACTCAGATAAAAAAATAGCAGCACTTCATTCTCACCAGAGCCCCGTATCGCACCGAGTGTACATAGAGCGGTCGATATTTCACGTAAGTACACCTGCGCACATGTTATCTTCTTTGGTCAGTACAAGATTATTTATTGATAGGTTTTCTCAGGCTCAGTGAATTTCTGCCTCTAGCCAGCTTTCACTAATATTTCGCGGTTCGACATTTAATGCGTAGCTATGATCCTCCTCTGGATATCAGTTCATTTTCGGTTCTAGACGCTTTAAGTCCATTTCCGCGAAGCTTGCCGTTAGTTCGGAAAAACCTGGGAGACACTGCGGGGGATATAAATCACCAACCTGGGTATATCAGACAGAGCATGGGAACTCAGAGTTTCAATTATAGATCGTGCCTGTATCTCACTAGAACATCAATGGCTTCGCGAAGCTTGTCTTCTCATCTACGCAACTCACGTTCGTTGTGTAGGAAGTGCGTTGTTATATAGTAAGCCCCAGAGGACAAGCTCCAATACGTACCCTATAATCAACTACTTTTCCCGACCATGGGAAGGCGCCGGCTTCTTCCTCGATAGTCTCATATTTAATGTGAGGGCATCAAATAGTACAAAATCCGCACTACTGCGCATTACTGCTCCCTCTTACTGTCAGCTTGTCTCCAGTCTGATTCAGACAATTGACGAAGTCTTCGATAGGTGTTGCTACTATGACCAGCATTTTACATGAAGTAATTACTGATATATTTACAGCTATTTTTCGTTAATTTCTGCATTTAAGCTATTTATGAGGACATCGCGCATGCTTCGAAGCCGCAAGTCGGACTCTTCGCTTGTCGGAACTACCTCGGGGAAATTGCCACGCAAACGACGAGGTCGTACGCACCCCTGCAATGTGCTGCTGTTCCTGACATAAGTATCTCGGATATATTCTTATCGCAGTTACCTAATCATTAGACTTGTTTGGCAATGGCTCGATAGAATAGCAAAGCATTTGAAACTCATACACATCAACTGGAGATAAGTAAACATGCATAAAGCAATCAGACAGACCTACTAATTGGGGCCATGAGGATAGACATGGAAGCGAAGGCCAGCTCGAGGTAAGTCATGTCTGCAATGTACATTTTAGAAATAAATTCAGTGATATATGTCAGCAGGAATGCACTTATCAAGGTGGAAAGACTAAAAGTAAAGAAATATATTATTGCTGTGCATCCAGTCCCAAAGCCACGGCATCTAAAACGAAAGAGAGATTAGTCTTCACGTTGCTTGGGGTTTCAATCATTAAGCTATTCACGGAATGCATTCATAAATAACATCCAAATGTGTAGGATCCATAAGTGTGGTGTAGCTTTCTCCGGCATATTGATATTTTATAAATGTGTTCAAATACAGTGTTTTTGGAGCTTAGTGGTTCGCGTCGCGGTTAGAAACAGACAATTTAGTTACAGGATAATCACGCAGGTCACTAATGTCATATGCGTCAATGTAGCACACGCTTACTGTGCGATTCCTATGATGGCTGTCGTCGCATGTTCAGGACAGCCAACTGTATCCAGAACATACTTTATGAGTGATAAAGTGACCTGATTTATGTACATTTACTTTTTTAAGCTTATTTTAATAGTGCAATGGACAAAAATAAATTTTGGTGCAAAGTTAGGTGCGCAAACAAGGAAGTTTGTCCACATAATAGGGACATTTTGCTCCACGTAAATTTAAATCTCCGTGATTGTGTTTAGCACACTTGTAGTATTCCTTGCTAGAATTTAAATACATAACATGAAATTGCTCTTGCAGATGAGTATGGCTACAAAGTTTGAAGTCGAGAGGTTGTTGGCGAGAAATGAGCTTCGACATTTTTCACGGGTAGCAGAAATTACGTCATGCAAAATGTCCCTAATCACACTAAATTCCATGTTTCGCGCCATTTCTTATTATATACAAAATGGAGGCGGGAAATGACACGCACTTCGGCACGCCACAGCCACGGCAATTTTCCTGTGCCTCACGGTTCAAGAGTCAGAAAGGAGACATTCAGCGGGTGTGCTTATTAACTATTTATCCGCCATTTATCCATAGCATTGTAATTAGCACGATTCGAAAGTCTCCTTCTGCAGAGAATCGTTTCTGTGACATCAGTAGATCTAGCTGGTTTATATATGTATGATATCTCAGGCCATAAAGTATCAGATAATTTGAGTCAGATATGCTCGTGAAGGTGAGCCCGGTATTTGACGACTAGCATTGGAGATCGACTGATAGTTATGATAGCATTCAAGCCTAACGATTATACCTTTCCTGCTAATTGCGTTGCGGAATGCGGATGGCCCCGATTATAGGAAATTGACGATAAAGGCGATGAAGTGTGCTGATATATCCAGTATTAGGATCTTAGCATGACGGCATGACCTCTCGTATGAAATCCGTGAGGTTGCCGTTCATATCGGATTTGGCCAAAGTCTTAAACAATCTTTTTTAATGATAAATTATTACCATCATAGTAATACTGTCATAAGAGTATGAAAAACTTATACACAGTACATAATCAAACAGTTCAACTGCACAGTCATCTATTAACTTCCCTAGGCGGCTTGGTAGACAGGGAAAACGCACTAGAAGTTCATCCGTTGAGAGCCCCATACGAACACACCCTGACTCCTTTCTACTTGTTCGCGTTCGCTTTCACCACCTCGGCCCATCAAGCTCGGGAGAGTTAGCGCTCAATTTAGCGAGTGGCACCAGAAAGGAGCTATAAAGCCAACCACGAAGCCAGTCTTCCTAATACACAATAGCCTCATACCTTGCCATGCGCTACTTCCAAGCATTTAGCAGCCTCATCACTCTGGTGATATTCGTGGCCTCCGCGAAGGCTCAAGAACGTAAATGCACTGACTTCACTTGCCCGACATCCATCTTCCCTGAGAATGCTGCTCTTGTTTTCCAAAACAACCACGGGGTGCTGTTTTGCGGGTGCGGTTCTTTTATGCCGGATTAACAGATGTTGTGCTTATTTATTGTTCGAAAGATACACCATAGGGTGCGATATAAATGATCAAACATACTGTGTTTATAATGCAACAGTAAGATCATTTTATATCGTTGGAGCCTGAATGCGAGACCCATTCGTGGTTACACCTTTGTTAGGGCGGTGGAATGTTAATGAAAGCCGGTGTCGAAGCAATATGTCCTGAGAAAGCCCCACTGTGCCTATCCACTCAGGGAGACTGATATATTCGGTTGTGGGGATGCACTCGAGAACGTGGGATATATGAAGACCTGGTGCAGTTGCGCAAACTAGAACAGAGCTAGGACGGTGATTGGTTCATTCGCTACGGGGTTAAACGCGATGCTTGTGTAGTTTTCTGCGGCTCACGAATCTATATATATGCATCTCTTTATCAGCCGCGGAGCTAACTGAATTTGGGGAAAATTTTAACTCACTGGAGGTGGTCAAATGCAAAAGGTTTGCCTATTGATTACATATGAATTCTCAGGCTGCTTCAAGGAAGAAGAATTATCTTGGTGCTGTATGTTAGTTGCGTGAATTGTGGAAATAATGAAATCTGAATTAACCGTCTATTATATGTCCGGGGCTGAGAAAGTGAGTCAAACTATGTAAGGGGTGTCGGGTGGTGCGACCATACGTGGACTAGGACAATTCAATCTATGAGCACTGTAGATGACACGATTGAAAACCACCAGTATTTTCTAAATCTTGATCGAAGATTGAAGTAATATAAACGAGAGTATCGAATAATTCCTAGCAGAGTAAAATACATTGAGGAAGAAATAGTATTAACGAGAGTGGGATTACTTACGAATTTTCGACGCAGTAATTTGATGTAATGGCGGCGAAAACAGGGGGTAGCCATATATGACATAATGAGAAAGATGAGCTAATGGCTTCAGAGTATCAAATGGGAAGAGATTTTTTTTCGGGGAGCGGGTCGGGACTAGGAAGGGGATGAAGCAGTGATCATAAATGGGTGAAGCATTACAACGAGAGCAGTATTATGAAATGTACAACAAGCGAAGGGGAGTCCAGGGGAAAAAAAAGAAAGAGCGAACGAAGATGGAAGGATAACACCACGAAAAACAATACGTAGCTCAAGATAAAAGTACAGAATATACAACTAACCGCGTCATCCATGTGCACTGAGCAAACAACCTTATTTCCCACCGATCATGTACAACCCTAGCGCACAACCGGGCAATATGTTCTTCTTCTTTCCACTTTTCTGGGAATTCTTGTAATAGCATGAACCTGTAGTGTTTAGCGATCAGGACATCGGGCCCATCTGCGCCGAGGGCTGGCGGAGAGGCTACTTCGGTGGCGGGGTCGCTGGGCCTGCAATGTAAGAGTATCAATATAACAAAGCAAGTTTACAGATGAACGAGCTGAGCGGGACGTACCAAAGAGGCCCGATCGTGGCGGTGGGGAGCTCGGGACAGGAGCTACGACGGGGGTAGGCGCGAGGAGGGGATTGGCTTTGAGAAGTAGAGCACAAACAGGGCCATAAGTAAGTTTCTGGTTTAAAGGAGGAGGTGAAAAGGGAACAAGTGAGAGAACGCACGTCTCCATTGTGCCCAAGCGGGCACCTCATGTCGCGGCGGCTCGGGGGCTGGTGCTGGCGGAGGAGCAATCATAGCTGGAGCGCCCGGGACCTTCTTCACTTTGGGCTTCTTCTCAGCACGCTTGGTGACCGTGCGCCAGCCGGGGCGCGCCTGAGGCACTTCGGCACCCTCTATCGCAGGCGGGGCTGGGGGTGGCTCGATGGGCGGGGCACCGGGCTGGGGAACCATGAGCTGAGGCCTAAGAACATCCGAGCAGGAAGGCGCACCTGTGGTTGCCATTCGGGTATGTACTCCCCTCCAGCGCCGAACTTAGACTTGACGCTCAGCAATTCTGCAATCTCGCTGCAATGGCACGAGTGTGAGGGATGTCATGAGCATGGAGCAGAAGGGCGGAAGGGGTTGAAAAGAGGACTCACTACTGTAGCTGCCTCTTTTCGTCCCTCAGCTTACCCACCTCGGCGAGCAGGATCCGCATCTCTCCAGCGAGGGCCTTGCTGAAATCGGTTATGTACCTGTGCAGCGATAACGATCGCGCGGCGACGATCGGGCGTTCAGCGAGTTACATCCAGAGGAAATGCGAACCCGGCGCACTTAGGTGAAGACTGATAGGCCTGGTTCTTGGAAGTCATTGTGTTGATAGGAACCGAGGGCAGAATGGGGAGGATGGGCGATGAAATTGAGCACAAAGCGGGTGGAGTGCCACCGATACTTACCTATGCTTCCCTTGAGGCGGCGCCTATTCGAGGACTTGCCCCTTTGGGAATACGCTAAGTTCATTCTTGAACCATCAGCAACAGACGTTCGAGCCCCTCCTCATGATCGCTCAACGTTCGAACACCCACTTCCTTATGAACTCTGGGATTTATCCTAGCGCTTTATATGCTGCCAGTGGTTCACAATTTCATGGCATCGAGCCTGAAACGTTCGGCCCTCGAAGCTCTAAGAATTCGCTGTTAAATCGTTTGAGTATTCGTGCGCGTCGTAACATTGGGATCGGTGAGCACTTCTCTTAAATGCACCTCGATATGTGTTACCGCACCATCTGTGAAAATTTATACGTTCGTCCTCACAATAATCTACTTATTCTTCAGGAAATGGGCGTTCTACGATCCACGAATATTCTATAAAATGGCAACTCCTGAGTGACTGGTTTACATCATCTCCATGAATCTCACTATCTCCATTAACTACATCGATTCATTATAGCATCGAGTCGTGGAACGCCCCCTTATCAACGATTCCGGACCATATACACATTTATTCGAGTACAGTGCAGGTGACATCTTTTTCTCCCACTCACCAGTTTCTCACCCAGCTAGATAGTGGTCCCACGCTCAGCACACCACCCACTGTCTCGTCTATATCTGCTCGTCCTCCACTATCCTGCCCATTATCATCTCTGATCTCGACCTACCATGTCCGTGCCCACCCCTCAGCAACCCCTGCACCCATCTGTTCTCGATAGACTCGATCCTGAGTACGCAGCATTCCACAATGCCTACGTTCAGTATACCACGCCGCCTGACCGGCTCCCCTGGAGCCCAGAATTCCGAACGCGCGCGATCCCTGGGGCATCTACTCCACTTCCAGTGGGAAAAACACAGGATTATGACCTCACACATGTGAAGATCCGTGTGGTCACGCCGGAGGGGGAAAGTCCGTTGAACGGATGGCCAGTTTTGATTTACTTCCATGGAGGTGCGTGTTTTCGTTCGTTCGGTATCTACCTCGAAATTGTCAGAGTTGATAAAGGCGGGTCAGGGGGATGGTCTCTTGGGCATATTGCGAGCGAGATGTCCTTTGTGACGAATATGTGCGTTCGTGAGTGTCGTCCTCCACCATCTTGATCCATGATAGTAATATCTGACCCGGCGGGCTACAGACGCGCACTGCGTCGTCGTCTCCGTGGACTACCGCCTCGCCCCTGACTATCCGTATCCCGCCGCAGTAGAAGATGCAATCAACGCCCTGAAATGGGTTGTCCAGCATGGTCCGACAAAGCTCAACGCCGATATCAGAAAAATCGCCGTTGGAGGCTCATCCAGGTATGTATTCCCCAATTATGAAGTATATCTCTACACTGCAATATTCAAATATCTAATCCACTACCTCTCGAAAATTCTCTTTCCAGTGGGGGTAATCTCGCCACCATCCTCGCGCTCAAAGCCGCCTCTTCAACCTTCACTCCGCCCCTTCCACATCCCCTCATCTTTCAACTCCTCATCGTCCCGGTTACCGACAACACTGCCACCGCAGCGACCTCCTGGGCGCCCAACATTCGCTCCCCTTGGCTCACGCCTGACCGCATGAACTGGTTCAAATCCATGTACCTCCCCAATGAAGCTAACTGGACGAATTGGGATGCCTCCCCGATCTTCGCGCCTGGGGACTTACTTGCGAAGACACCTAAAGCGTGGGTGGCCCTTGCGGAGCTGGACATTCTGAGAGAGGAGGGACGTGCATACGCGGAGAAGTTGCGTGCGGCGGGGGTTCAGGTTGAGGTGGTGGTTTATGAGCGGGAGCCACATCCATTTATGGCGCTGGACGGTGCGCTTGCTTTTGTTGATCTCTCTAGACGAATTCACTGAATGCGTTTCATTGCTGGTTTTAATCACCCCTTTCAGCGTGAGTTTCTGTCTTCCGGAAATGTCACAACGTTATATTGATACTGGATTATGCATTTATTAGTGCCCTCAAGTCCGGCAGAAAAGTTCTACAAGATGCCGCTCGAGTCCTAAATGATGTATTCAATGAAGGCACGTGATATTTAACTCGCTGTACTTCAGTAGGATCACCCACCTTTTTCGCTTCAAGATGCGAAGCGCGAGGGGAATACGAATACTTTGGCTTAAGTGTCCACATGATTATATCGGGCTATTTTTTGTCGTAGAAATTTACTTGGTCTGTAAATGGACCTACAATGCGTATGTATCGTAGAAAATGAGTAAAATTACACATGTATAGTATCAGCCCCGACGTCCTCAAGGTGCAGCTTTCCTTGTATTTATTTCCTTGCTCCTTGTACAGAAGACTTGAAGATCCTTCTTTTTCTACAGAGTCAGTGGATCCTGATAATCACCATAACTCAGAAGCCCGGATATTCAAACCTATTCTAGTTCCGTTACATAGATATGGCGTAGATTAAAAGGGAATCTTTCCAACTCGCGTTGATCTGTCATTGGATGTTTCACCATCATCGATGAAAGAAGGTCTCCGATTGACACTAGCTACGGCGGTGCACACAGGAGATAGGAGATAAAATGGAGCATTTATCTCCAACTTGAAACTTATGTATAAGCACGCTGGAAATAGGTGAAGGGCATTTGTGTGGACCACAGGGGCATCAACAAAGAATTTATGTACATCTCCTCATACATCTTTGTTGCTCCACTAGTTTCAATCCTTGGCAGCCCTTGTATAGCTGTCTGAAGAGCCACCACCTTATCATTGTACCTCCACATCCTGATGAAGGTCATTTATGTGATATGCCCTAGGTGGATCTACACCTGGACACTAAGGGAAAACCCCATCTTAGCATCCAAATCATGGTATTAGGGAAAGCAACTATCTACAACAGGGCAAAATACCATAACAAATCCCGAAGTACAAAGGAAAGCATGTCTAGCTAGAATAGAAGAGAGCCTGGGAACACTGCAGCACCAAATATAGCACCAACATCCAGAATCCAGACAGAACTGACATGGCTAAACCATGACCGAGAGCGGCTATAGTGCAGCCGAACCGAGGCAATGGTGATGCTTGTTTGGCTCTGGATGTGAGCCCTAACAGTCACACACACAAGGAGAGAAAAGGAAACAGAGTATAATATTGCATGAAAGAGAATTGTACTGATAATAATATACAGGCAAAACATGAAATAATAATAAATGAAATATATGGATCCATGGCAGCTAAGGAGGAGACCCTACTAGGTGCAGACAGAAGATAAGTAAGAGAAACATGAATGGACAAGGTATCAGACATGTAGTTAGGCTCTGAAAAAGAGAGAAAAATAGAAATGAAAGGCACTGGCAGGACACCATCCCAGAGAATAAATATGAATAAACATTCAATCTCTAGTAAGAGATGCCTGAAATACAAGCAAACCAAGAAACAAGCCCAGAAATCAGCTAAAAATAGACATCTAGGATAGGATAAAAGCTTGAGGATGAGAAATGAGAAGAACAACGGGGATTTTTCCCCTGTTCTCTCACAATGCAATCCACAGTGACAAGCCCCACAGCTCCAGCAATGCTAAGTCAGAGCTACAAGCAGATCTCAGTTTGGTTTTGAAGTTAGACACTCTAGCTAGAGCTAGTACCTTGAGAGCAAAAACCCACATACACCTTAATCTAAGAGAATAATGAACTGAGCACCATACAACAAAATACAGGACAAAGTCCTGAAGTTGTGTTAGTGATTTGAGAAGTCTGAGGAACAGGAAGACCATCCCATCCGACTTTATTAGTAAAAAGTGCAATTTCAGGAAAAAGGAAGACCATCTCCTGGAATCTTCACCCAAAGACAGAAGGAAGACTACAGTGCTTTGGGGAATTAAAAAGGGAAAGGAAGACCATCCCTAGTTAGTTTTAGAGAGACCATTAGTATCTGTAAGGGAAGGAAGACCACCCTTTTAAATTTAAGAGATTATATTGAGAGGAAGCCTATCTCCACTTAGAACAAAATAATCTTACAAGCTCTAGAGACAGGGAGACCATCTCAACAAGTCTGTAGCTAGATTAGTGAAAAGAAAAACCATTCACTACATCTAGCTAGCATAGTGTCAGACATCACTTTATTTTACCTTGTGCAGTTTGTATTGCATTTTTGAATACTATTTCACTTCAGACTTGCCCCCAACAAACTTAAGAGGTTGTGAACAGTCTGTAAGGCAATAAAATGAATTTATTGTCATTCTACCCTACAGACTACATACCCTTTTCCTATGCAATGTGCATACTGCTAAGCAGGAAAGGTGGTGGGGGCAAGTCCCATTAGGGACATGTGAGTGAAAGCAGAGGCTTTCAAGAGCTTCCTCTATGACACATTAAAAAAGTATGTAAAAGAAGCAAGCATCATCTTCACCTTGGTACACATATTGGTATTGGTTCCTCCCAAGCACCAATATTGTACTATATATTTTTGGCTGACATATTGGCTGTATATGAGCCAAAGCTAGGTGTCAAGTTTCATTCCAGAAGGTGAATATAGGAACTAGAGGTCATAGGCTACAATAGTGCTATGTCAAAGAAAAGTTGGAAGTAATGTCAGAAGGATTTCTGGCTGTAATGCTAAAGTTAAGAACTGTTGGCTTCAGCTTATGTGATGCACCCTTCCAGTTCTTGTGGGTTCTAACTTAGTAAATGATCCACACATTGGAAGATAATTACCAGTATTGGAAGAGTGTTGGAAATAAAACAAGATATTGACAACTAGAATCCAAGCCTAGTGTTGAGGGTGAGATAAGACTTAGTCAATGTAAGTCAACTAGAAAACAAGTTGGAAGAGGGTTGGAAGGTCGAAAGTAAATCAGAGAGACTAGGGGTGATCTTAGTCAATATTTGGATTGGAGACTATGGTACAGAAGTGAGCTACTTAAATACA
>JASFDF010000096.1:0-63404 GCA_036937115.1 Nidularia sp. FH-822889
CTGGAGTCGATGGGCTGTAGTGGTGGACGTGTAGGAGGTTTTGCCACGTGACTGCGCCGTCCCCGTCTTCCCACCGCCCGCTAATTTTATCGCTCATTATCCTGGTCCAGACTCCCGCCAATTTTATCTTTCATTGTCCTGGTCCAGACTCCCGCCTCCATCAAACCCTCCCGCCTATTGCACTCCTGCGCTTAAGCCTCATCGATACCACATTCACTCCGATCTCAAGGATCATGATCATGCGACTTGTCAACCCCGGAGAACACAGGTTCGCAGCGAATATAAACATACTGCTATGTTTTCGTGAAATCTACCTCGCTGTTCTCCTTCCTGTCCTCTTCTCAATCGACCATCACTGTGCAGCTTGTCGATAGCCGTGAGGCATTCCAGTTCCCCTTGAAAATTTTTGCGTCTAACGACGGCTGCCAGGGCCCGGGCACGCACCACAACCATGGGCTGCATTCCCAGCAAACAGAAAGCAAACACGCCAGGTACCGCTCCGAAAATTCGCCCATCGCAAGAGGTTCCTTCCCCTGCTGTCGAAGCGTCCCTAGCACCGTGGGTGCAAGGCCACAAGATCCTCACTCTCGAGAAGACCGCCGATGAGGTCTCGAAGCCACTTACGACTTCGTAGAACTCAGAAGAGTGGCATAGGTTGCAACGTGAGCCCGTGATGTTATTTTTGTATTGGCTTTGTAGCTAACGAAGTTCATTTGCGCGCTGCGTCAGTCATAATTGCTACTATACACGTATCCGTATGCTTATCATCGACTTTTCGCCATCCTTTATCTGTTTTTGCTTGGGCATCGGCCATAGCAACGTCCGTTATGATGTTATGCATGGAGTATTGGGATATTGTCCGAAAGAGGGTGTTCCCTGGGGGACGCGTGTATTCCTTCCGTCATAATATAGCTACTCCATGTGCACGAGCGTGTCTCCAATTCCTCGCCCTCTTTAATCTTATTTTTGCTCCCCCACGCGTTGTCGTTTCCCGTCGTCCTCTCCCGCTCCCCTGCTGCAAATTAAAGAACGCTCACTGAGGATCTCAACGTTGCTCGCGCTGTTCGGGCGATCCCATTTGCCTCCATAAGGCTTCTCGCCAGCTATATCGGTCAGTTACCATATTGGGCATGCGCGTCCGTGGTTGAATTTGTTGTGGCTTCCGAGGTTGACCCCTTCATTTTTACGTTCAGCCACGACCCCCTCCCCTCCTTCCACGATACCCCGCCCTCTGGGCTCTCATGACCTCCGCTATTCCCCCCGCTGCTTCCTATACTCTCGTATATCCACGACCACGACGCCCTGTCGACGACAACGACTTACATAACGACTGGTGGACAACCAGCGGAGGATCCACCTTCATACCTTCTTCTACCTCCGGATCTCCTGCGATACCTTCTACTACCGATTCGAACACGTCTCCTACTTCCTCTCCCAGAGATACCTCCCTCCCTGCCACACAAGATACCCCAACATCGAGTACGGAGTCTGGCCTCTCAGATGGGGGCGCAGGCTCCACTGTCGTACTCACCACCACATTCCCTCTCACCACCGTCACGCAACCCAGCACGACCTTTACGTCTTTCTCTGAATCTATTGTAACATCTTTTTCCCACTTTTCGTCTTCAACATCATCACATTCAACGTCATCGACATCCGCCTCTGCGGCCCTGAGCAGTACGACCGACACCATCCAGTCCTTCTCAAACGTCTGCATCGGCCAAGGAGTCGATGCGTCTGCCGAGGGACTCCTCGCAGCTCTGATCGTGCCTAGCGCCATAGGCCTGATTCTGTGGGTGAGTTTCAAAAACTGCCGATCTCCCAAAGTACGTCACAGAGGTGGCTGATTGACGTCCGTTCTGGTACAGCTTATCTTTGCTATACTTAGACCGCGTTTTCGACAAGTCTATGGGCTAAGGGAGTGGTTTGTCCAACAGGAGTAAGTCTTTTTGTCGTTCTCTCGCGCGCGTTCACCTCATGCTCACTATCACGACTGCGCCGCTCTGAAGCCTCCGGCCTAAACCCCTCGGTTCTTCGTTCTTCGCCTTTCTTTTCCCGCACGTCCCTCTGGTCCCCGAAGTCCCTGCAGACGTGAACAATGCAGGCCGATCCGCGTCCATAGATGCGAATCTATTTCCCTCCGACGAGCAGCTCACCCAGCGTGTGCTCTGGATCAGCTTCCTCATTGTCCTCGCGTGGTCCATTCTCGGTCTGGCAGGCGTACTTCCTTTATACCTCGTCTCGCTACCTTGTAATGCGGATCTGCCCTCTCCGAGCGTGTTTGGTGGCGGATATTCCACGCTCCAAGATCTCAGCCTCCTGCGCCTTTTGCGGCTGTTCGATTCTGGGACAGTCAATACAACAAATCTCATCTCCATACAGCGAAGGGCTGATAACTCGGATTCCCATAACGCGCGTGTGC
Source organism: Nidularia sp. FH-822889 (assembly GCA_036937115.1). Lineage (NCBI taxonomy): Eukaryota > Fungi > Basidiomycota > Agaricomycetes > Agaricales > Nidulariaceae > Nidularia > Nidularia sp. FH-822889. The sequence goes on from JASFDF010000096.1 coordinate 2,423, forward strand.
GGATAATACTGCTCACCGTATTTGCGCTTGTTTTAGGATTATTCCCCGCATTGTGGAAGATCCTCCGCGAATTCAACACGCTCGTCGCATACCGGCAGCGATGGTTGGAGGTCAAATGCGACGGGAAGGATCTTGGGTGGCTCAGCGCGCGTAATGCTCCCGGGTTCAGAGGTTGGGGTGAAAAGCAGCTGAAGAACTATATTTTGAAACTTGGATTGAGCTCGACTTTGGGAGAAAGGGAGGATCCGAGTGCGAATGAAAGAGCACATGGCAGACCAAGGGCTGTCAGAAGGAGAACTGAGGAGCAGCCATTGAATAATAGAGACGAGATCGCGTCCGAAGTGGATGTCCAAAGTCTCTTCTCCATTGGGTGTGTGTTTTCACTTCGGTAATACACAAATGTGCTAACGGGCGATGTAGCGACACTCAACAACTTGCATTACTCATAGACGAGCGAGACGAAATCCTAGAAAACCTTGAAATTGCTGAAACGCGTTATGTCGCGTCTTTCCGAGTCACCACGCCCGATCCCTCCATTCTTGACTTTGAACCCCACTCACCCCCAGACCCCAACCGTCCATACATCAGCCGCCCGCTGCCTCTCGGCCCGCAGCCTCGCAGGCGGCGTCGTGCTATAAACCGCGCTTACGGGACCTCATCCCTCGCACCAACCTCCTTCGTCGCGCCGTCCTCATACTATAAACTCCGAGGGCTGCGCGGCGTCAGCGGAGGACGATTCGCAGAGTCTGGCATCCAACCCAGCCTCTCCGACTCCATCAACTCTCGTGTCATCGGCAGTCGATTTCTCGAAGTCAACCGGAATTCCGTCGCATACGGCCGTCTGCCACTGGGCAGCCATGTCATGGTCGAGAAGTCGGGCGAGCTGGGACCCGTAGCTGAGTCGGAGCGTGGAAGCTGGCTCCCTCCAATCCCGGATCCTCGTCTGTACGGGCCTAATTATAGCACGGACCTGCTTACACAGGGCGGCAGCGGGATGTACATTGATGAGCATGGCGTGATACGGGAGTCACCTGAGGGCGAGCTGCTGGGTGATGAGCAGTGGGTGGACGTGTCGGAGGAGGTGCCAGCTGGTGAGGACATGGAGAGCGCGCACAATGGCATGGTACCCCATGCTGGCCCCTCTTCCTCCTTCATGCGCCGTCCCCGTCCGCCAAAGAAAGACCGGGTACCTTCTGGCCAGCGGGAGACGTTCCCACTTCGAAGCGACAGCAACGGCCGCACCGACTCCGACCTGCGCCAGCCTCCCCACCTCCGATTGCAGCCTTCCCAACCGTTTGTGCGTCCACTTGAAGGAGTTAACTACGATGACCTCAGCCACGTATATGAGGACATCACGCGCTGGCGGTCGAAGCTGAAGATCATCAATGCCGAGATTGGGGAAATACAGACAGAGGGGTATAATGAGATCGCTGATGGGCAGAGAATCAAGGGATGGCTGTTGGTGGGGCGAGGGCTGAGGTTTATTCCGGGTATTCAGATGATCGAGGGCAGGGCAAAGGAGGACATTCGGTGGGATGTGCTGCAGAATGAGCGGACGTGGTTGGATAAGACAGTGCTCTGGGCGGTGATTGCTGTAATTGTGGTTTTGCTCGCCGCAGGACGTATGTGCTTCTATTACGTCCCTTCATTGATACACGTACTCAAATGCTCTCTTACAGTCACTGCTGCCGCTGGACTGGCCTTGTCTGGAGCTCCAAATATCGCTCATTACTTCCCCTTCCTGCAAGGCCTTCTCACGACAAACACTTTAGCTACTGGCATCGCCACTGTGCTTGCGCCCGCTGTAGCCGCCACTGCCTTCATTCTCCTGGCACTTTTTATTATCCACTGTAAGTATCCAAGTTATCTGCAACTTTTCTATGGCTAAGTGCCTCTTTGTAGGGGTAACAAATATTTATGGCTCAGTCTCGCTATCTGGAAATCAGCTACTTACCTTCAAGATAACGTTTGTCGTATTGACTGTGGTCGGCACGATCTGGCTCGTCGGCGTTGGCGCCATTCTCTTCGCGATGCGAGCTTTCAGCATAACATCGGGGGAGTCGCTATCTATAGCAAATGGCTCCATTTACATGACCGTGTTGGCATTGACTATTGTCATTAACGTCACTATCATCATTCCAGGTTTGCTGCTGCTACAACCACTTCGACTTTGGCACGTTGTTAAAGCAGAACGCCATGCTGTCACTCCCCGCCAGCGTTTTAGAGGTAGGCACATGTGTTTTATGCATATTAGTATATTCTAATGATCTTGTTTAGCTGTCTACCCTCAGACTTACAACCCTTCTTACGCCATTGGAGCCTGTATTCTTGCCGTCGTGTTTGCTTCGACCTTTGCTTTAATCTTCCCACTCATTGGGCCTGCTGTCGTACTGCTTCTTTTCCTTTCGCTGATCGGTGAGTACATTTTTGTCAATATTGTTATTATCTGTAACGGAATATCCAGCACATCGTTATCTTGTTGGCTACGTGTATGGCCGAACTCACTCTCAGACAGGCGGTTTACTGCAAATATGGCTCATGAAGCGTTTTGGAACGCTTTTGTCTTTCCAGCCGATTCTTCTCGGTCTCATCTTCCTTAGCAGACATTTTTGGATAGAAGGCGGTATCCTTGTTGGGACAGGCGTCGCTGTCATTGCTTTCGTCGAGTGCTACACTAGCTGGAAGACAAGGCTTCCCGGACCAAAATCCCTGAGTCCTATCACTCGAGATTCGCTAAACCACTTCTCCAGCACCGCTGACCGGTATGCGGAAGACGATCAGGCTTCCATCAACGGCAGCAGTGCTCGGGAAGGACGAATTCGCGGATCGATGGCATCAGTTTTGGAAATGATGAGTTTGACGCTAGCTGTAATGCCTTCCTCGTCTCCATACAAGGGCCCCGTACCACTAAGTAGGTGTTGATCGTCGTTAAAGAAACCCCAGTGCTAACCAAATCTATTTCCCACTCTTACAGAGACAGAGACGTTAGATGACCTCACCGCTACTGAAAGGGCCGCTCGCACGCATCCCGATGCTCCACCGCATCTTCCTCCACTGCCATTTGCTGATCATGCCGAGGAAATGGCTGGCATCCTCTATGCACCCGAACTCATCGCACCACCTCCCATTATATGGCTTCCAAACGATTCGGCAGGTGTGGCCCGGCAAGAAGCAGTGGATTTGCAAAAGTATCACGACCTTCAGGTCACGCTTGACGTTCGCGCGAAAGAAGACGTACTACCGCGTTCATCGTTACCTCGTGAGCGGACGTCGCGGTAATCGCACTATCTATAGACCATTTCGACCGACATTTGCTACATGATCTTGATGAAAGACAATTCAGGACTTTGTTTAAGTGATATTTTATCCTTGTTGCTTATACTGTACTTACAGAGTGGACTATACACATATAATACCACGAAACTGAACGGCGCATCGAACATGTTAATTTTCCTGGACCAGCTGCCGTGTAGTATGGTGTATACTACTTCTGACAGGTGATCGATAATTTCTCATCTTCGTCTTTTGCACTTCAGTTGGTATTTCTAGATTTCGCGAATCATGACGCGTTTAACGAGGCGGCTCCTGACCAAAATTTGTCGGCGATCTAGAACATGTTAAGGTACTGAGGTCGATCGCATGCAGTGACGTCATGACGGTTCCCCACTAACACCTCCACGCCCACTTTTGGGTGAGTGAAAAGGCCTGGGTGTAATCATCAAACAGCTCTCAGCATTCACGGTGTAACCAACCCCCCTAGATGCTATTAGTTTGGCGCCCCCCCCCCCCTTCCAACTGTCAGTGATTCTAGGTTTATGAGGGGTACGCTTTTGATTATCTTCGTGCGGTCTCTATCTTCAGCCACGACAAATCATCGTTTAAAGTTGACGTAGATAGGTTTTACAAGGATATCCGATCGGCGGCTTTCCCGCCAGGTCTCGTCAGCATATCGTGGCATAGAAATGCATTTCCTTATGTTATACCGTGCAGCGAGCGGCAATCTTTCAGCGCACAAAGACATCGCGCTTGGGAGACTTAATTTTACGCTAAAGAACTCGTCTCATTTTCACCAGCACCACAAGGCGCGTTCCCAAATCCCAAAAGGCTGCGGCCTGACCTTTTCCACGGCAATATGATCCGGACCCCAAATACAAGTATATAAAGCTTTGTTCAATTTCTTCACACCCTTTAAACGGCTGATATACACGTTCTCAGTCAACCTCCCTCTATTTTCTATCAAACTATACGTTCCCTACCTTACATTCCTCATAAACCATGGATCCATTGAACTGGAACGACCCTCAACAGCCGAAGTCGCAGCAGCCGAGCTCTCAGCAACCAGCTGATAATACCACCGACCCATTCATCCAATATTCCCGCTCTTTGCACGATTACACGTTGCGCTTGTGGACAGAATCCAGAAGAGTGGCAGAAGAGAGAGTTAGAGCTCAGACGGAGACGGACATAGCAGCAGCAGAGAAGGAGAAAGTAGAGGAGCCGACGAAAGCCGCTGAAACCCCCACCGAGGATAAACCATGAGGCCAGTTAATATCGGCTTACTTCAGGAGGAATATCTATCAAGTATGGGCCACCTATATTTTCATCACAGCCGCCGGTTTGTAAATGATCCAACGATCTCTGGTTCTTCACTTCACGCAGCCAACTTACTCGCTGTTAGTCCCATCACAGGCGACTTCAACATTTCCTCATCTCACAATTCACGCCACCCTCATTATTACCACGTTTTATCTGTATTATCTCTCGTGCTTTCCGCTGTTGTTATATTTATAATATGCACCTTTGAATTGAATTCCTGATGCATATTTTCGTGGATTCATTTGTGCATCCTTGCAATATTCGCCAATTTATGGCTAACTTCAATATTTTTGCTTGCCCAAATTCGTGGAAATCATTTGACTCCAGGGTCCAAAGATATGCATCCACCGGCACAGCATTATGCTCGGGTATTTGTGTGAAAAACTTGACACAGTATATTTTAGTATAGACGACGTGGTTCGGACGAATGGTATCGGTAAAAGTGAATGTACAGAAGTACATTCTAAAACATGGATCGTGACACTAGACAGCAAGCTTGATATCATAGTATGCAGTGTGCTACTTGAAGTGCGTCCAGAGGGGATGAGTTGTCGCTCACCAGTAGCTCTATAGTAGTCCAAGCATCCTTCAAGATAAAACGGTTAGAATGTCTCCTTCGTGCACACCTTCTGGATGTTGATTTGCCAGACAGAATATTTGAGTAAATTTGAGGTTTAAATATCCGAATACAGCGGGAACAGGTGCCAATGCTGTCCCCAGAAGGAAAGGATTAGTCGCTTGCTCAACTGTTTTAATCATTTTAAGCTATAGTAAATACAATGGAGTTGGTATATATGATGCCGGCCGACACATTGACAGGGGTTTTCGAGACAGAGAATGTGTCAGGGAGTTGAGAAGGGGGAAGTGGCGGACAGTGCAGGACCGGGATGGTTCAAACATTGAGGAAACCTGTATTAGGAATGATCAATGACGTGATGATCTAGTGATGATCGTAGATGCACATACGTCATTTATTCACGTGAGCGATCAACGACGGTCAAGATCCAAGTCCATATATATCCCATCATCCCGGAGCACGAAACCTTACCTCTACTCCGTTTTCCGCCGGACTTCCGGAGCTCCGGAGCCGTGGGATTGGGTTCAGGGTCCACGTGCGATATATGATTTGGTGCGGAGATACAAAGTCAGTGACAGTGCCATGCGGCTCGCGCCTCCCAATTTTTCGCTGGGAACCTGCTGAAATTGCACGTAGCGCTTGCAGCGCCCTAAAAAAAAAACGACTTGTGAGCGTCGTCCTCAAAGTCTTTGAAACTCTTCAGCCTGCTTCTGCCGTTATGCTTGATACAAATGATGGTCTCGGACTCCCATAGCCATAGCGATTTTTGAACTAAACTGGTTGATCATAGCTATTTTAGATCCAAACTTCATCATGATCATCCACCACTTGTCCACTCTCCGTCCAATACCCGTATAAAATACACACGTTTGATATCGCCAAGGGTCCCCGACCTTTAAAAGCTGGAACGGGAGCTCGACCTTCTCTTCTGTCAGGCAAGATGCGTTGGAACAAGTTGCTACTCTCAGTCGGACTCTTCCAGGGCTCAGTTCTTGCAGCCTCAATCAAACCGTCAACATTCACAGCCCCTGGCGCGTTTCCGACTTCAGTATTCACGAAATACTACAACCAGCCGACTGCCACTTCTGCACAAGTGCAGCCTGTGATATCGGATCCTGTTACTGTTGTGTTTTCTACTTAATCCTTCACGGATGCACGCCAATTAACTTGAATATTGACAGCATGAAACATATCCATTGTCTCTTACGGATCCTAACAGTATACCGCTCAATGATACCGTCGACCCACATCCACTACCTCCTGTAGCATCCTCCCAGAGGCTCCTTGAGAGTGCAATCGCTCAGCTAAACTCGATAATCGCGAATCCCATCTTTAGTAACAGCTCCTGTGCACGCTGTCAAGCTATTTTGGAAGTCGGCAAGTTCTTGTCCCTCGCTGCTCCAGAGCAGGGTCCGGATTTCTTCATCGCAACATGTAAAGCACTCAAGATCTCCAGCAATTGTGATGTCATGTTTGCTAGGATATCGCTTGGGTCTGTCGTCACACAAGTAATTTCAAATGCTGATGTCGGAGGAGTCGATGGGCAGGTGAGAAGAATTTTGACGATGTTGAACTGGCCTAACTGTATCGTTAGGCATTTTGCCAAAACTTCTTGAGCACGTGTCCTGCGCCTCCAACCTCGCCTCTTAACTTGACTGGATGGTTTGCAAAACCAAAACCGAATCCTCTTCCAGCTCCAAAAAAGCCTAGTGGCCAAAGGCTAAAAATCTTGCACATATCTGATTTCCATCTCGACCCACGTGAGTACACTACATGATATTGTTCATCCTTTTAACCCCCGATCCCCCTATTTCGCAGGCTATGATACCGGCGCGGAGGCTAACTGTACATCTGGAACGTGTTGCAGAGAAAATAACCCCAACACCCTTAGTCCAAACAAAGCATTGCTTCCCGCACCTCGTTTTGGAGCATTCCATTGGTACGGAAGATGTAGACCACGACATAAGCGAAAAGACTAAGATTTTTATAGTGATACGCCCATGGCCCTTGGGTTGGCTGCACTCGAGGCAATCCCTGCTCTTACCGGAACCAAAGATACAGGTTTTGCGTGGACAGTCTACACTGGGGATTTAGTTTCTCATGACCCGGACAATCAGCTTTCAAGGTGTGTCTAACACTTTTACTCGAGGAATTTGCTGATGCTAGGCATTCTAGGCGCTATATAGAGTATACTGAGGTATTTGGTGCTAAACTCAATGCTTTATCCAGACATTCATTCATTATGCACGTATAAAAACATTGCAGACACTGTTGTACGATCTTTTCAAGCGTTTACTCGGCACAGGGCCAGTTTATGCAGCGTTAGGAAATCATGACAGCTACAACCAGTATGTCTACAGTTCCCTCTATCCCTCTCTCACAAGTATTAACCGACACTAGAGCCCAAGATGCACCGCATTCACTCGGTGGGGCGCTTGCACAGCAATTCAGCTGGTCTGTCACTCACGACTTTCCATGACGATCCCTATTCATCCTTTGAAATATAGGAACTACGATCATGTCGCTTCTCTTTGGCAGCACGAACAATGGTTGCCAGAAGCAGCTGTCGAACTTGCCCGTTCACATTACTCAGCATATATGGTGAAGAGAGTAGATGGGCTTCGCGTTATCTCTCTCAACACTGACTTGTGTGAGTATATGACTTTACATATCTATCCACTGTGATTCACTTTCGATTTTAGGGTATCGGTATGAGTTAAATTCCCCATCTTTCTATTCCTGAGTGTTCAAACGACACATACCAGCGCCAATTATTTCAATTATATCAACATGACGAATCCAGATGTTTCTGGCATGCTACGCTTTCTTACAGACGAATTACAGGATGCGGAAGATGCCGGAGACCGCGGTAAGTCAAGTGGGCCTTACTCTAGGGTTTTTTGACGATGATTCATTCTTCAAGTCTGGATCATGGGCCATGTTTTGAGTGGATGGGATGGTACAAATCCTCTGAAGAACCCGACGAACTTGTGTAAGCATCCGTCTTCTCAACATGTGACACCATCTAACACGACTTGTATTTTCCCCAGTTTACCAGATGTGAGGCAACTGAAATATCGAAATTCCATTCCTGTACTCACGCTATATACTCTCTAAGTGTTGACCGATTTTCGCCCCATGTAATTGCGAGTAAGTATACTCTTTTCGTGACGTTTGACCTTGAACTTCTGACTCTGAAATTTTCGTTCAGATATATTCTTCGGACAGTAAGCATGTTTCCTAACGTGTCTGACTCCTCCTTGACTCCGTTTAGTACACACGAAGATCAGATGTCTGTGGGTTCTAATCCATGTTGAACAGCTTCCGCAAAAATTCACTCTTTCCTTAGATCTTCTACGCCAATAATGGGACAACGATGAGCGCGGAGACTGCTCAAGCTCTCGCATGGGTAAGTTAAATAATCAACTGTTTGAACGCTCTTAGTGAATCCGGTTTCTAGATCGGGCCGTCCATCACACCCATAACAAATCTTAACTCTGGATTCCGGGTGTATGAGGTGGACTCAGCAGTAAGTCTTATTTTGGAAGACTTTTTCGGCGCTGACAGTGGCTCTGTAGACTTTTGAGATTCTTGATGCCCACACGTTAGCTCTACGCTTCATATTTCCCGTTGTCCACTCACATAAAGGTTCTCAATCACAGGTGGAAGAGCGATGTCAGCTCTTTCCCGGCTCTCGATCCGCAGATTAATTCTGGTCCCGTATACGTCTATGAATACAATACTCGTGAGACATACGGTGGAAACATTACTGGCTGGAGCTCTAATGATCCATTGAATGCGACATGGTGGCATCGTGTAACTGAAGGTAAGTCACATGGACATCCCCTTTCCACTGCTAACATGAATGTCTGATTTTCACAATCTCAATAGCCATGGAAGCTGACTCCAATTTGGTTACCGTAAGTTACAATATCTTGGAAACGTCGAGCTATAAATCTAACATCAGTTTAGACTTTCAACACCCTACAGGGGAAAACATCGGTGCAGACGAAACCCTGTGTCGGTGACTGCGTTGCTGCGAAGATATGCTACATCCGAAGTGGGTCTGCGAGCATCGGGCAGACCTGCCCACAGGGCTTTGGTTCTGTTCAGTCGTAATGGAAGCTCGTATCACCGATACTGGGCAGCTCAGACTCAAATGCTTTTGTGCGATGTTGAAGTGTGTTGGTTTTTCTCAAATTAAGGGAGGAAATGGGTGAATATCATCGGGACAATGCATCATTCTTCAAGAATGTCGTTGACAGTATCGATATAAACTACAAGATCCCCTCTGTTTCCCATTCAAGCAAACTCTTCGCGGTTGTCTAACCGTAAGCATAGTCACTGGTGCCGCCATTGGCAGTGAAGTGGGAAGACCTGTGAATGGTTGTCCACGCCTGTAGATATTTACCTTAGAGGCGCGCTTTTATGAACTTTCGAAACAGAAATTGGGCGCTTTAGAATTGGTTCCGGTGGTAGGGGCATTGCAGAAACCATCTGAAAAAGCGTAAACACCGTTACAAGTTCTACCTAACATGAGAGAAAACCGTCAGAAAACGTGAAGATGGCCGCAAGGAGGGAGCCATTACGAAGGTTCCAGCGTACACCCAAGCATATGCTGAACTGATGTGAGAACAGTCCGAGGTATAAGAAGAGAATGTATAGCTGCTAATCTTTAGTGTACAGGGACGGTATAGTGCTGCGGCGAGCAGATATAAACATTCCGAACCAGGTAGCGTAACGGGTGCAGTTGACTTGCTCATAATGCACCACTAAGTATGAATAAAGAATGTTCATAGTTGGCCGGAGTTTACAATAGCGGGATCATACTCCAACTTTGCCACACGCCTTGGCACTATATACAACACATGAGGTGGTGTTAAGATAGCAGCAGAAATATCGAGACTCCAAAGTTTCAGGGCACTATTCAGGTGTGGTAGAGAGAGTTGAACATGCAATCGCCTGGTATGATTCAAGAATACCTGACCGACTAATCGGATTCTAAACGTCGTCCATATGCTTGATATTATTCGACAGGGGATTCAGGGGTCTCTCCACGAGGATCCTGGCTCGAAAGAACGAATAAAGAACAGGTCAAGAAAGAAATATACGACTCATTGAATGGGTTGGAGCAAGCTTGGAAGGCATATATTTGGCAGGGCAGTTCCAGCCATGGCATGCAGTTCGAAGCGTAGGATATGTACCTGCCAGAGTTAATGCACATGTGGTATTCCGGGGATACCTGATGACACCAGGAGACACAAAGGCATCGACAAGTGTCAGGGATCAAAGTCGACAATAGCCTCGGCCGGGCGTGAACAGCCGTGAGGAGTCAGGGATCAATAGAAGCACCAGTAGTCCGTGAGCCTCGAACGCGGAGTAGGGGCATTCAATTGACGTTCGTAGATAATGTAGCCCTCCAGGGTTATTGCTTTCACCAGCGTCGCCACCTTAATTACTAAATTGAGGAAGCGATGCCGATAAGATGGAGGCACTCCCACGGTGTATTGAAGCGAAATCTGTCAGCAAGTGGAAGTTGGACGCGCTTCCACTCACCTTGCATTGCTCTCTGACTTCTATGTTTGATCACAAGTCATTACCTGCTGAAATCTGGATTGAAATACTGGAATGTGCTTTTACTTCGAGCAGCTCCGTCGTCTCTGAGCACATTCCTCTCCAGAACCTTCCGAGTCTCTCCTCTCACTACGTTAATACCATCGTAGACTGCCGATATCTGCCTCTTGTCTGTAGAAACTGGAGAACCTGGTCATATTATCTCCTGTACCGAGAAATTCAGGTGAAACCGCGTACTGCGGAGGTTCTCAAGCAAGCGTTGGAGAGATCTCCAGGCTACGGGAAATGGGTTTGTTCAATGTTATCCAGCCCCCACATGCCCTGATCATCACGCGTAGGTGCGCCGTGTGGTACTTCCATATTCAAGTACCACCACAGGGCCTGCTGAAAGCCTCACATCAGTTGAAATAATCAGGCTGTGCACCAACCTTGAAACCCTCGTGCGGCCTTTATTCCGACCCCCAGAGTCGCTACGATTTGAGTTCGACGCTGAAGATGTTTCTTTGCCATCTTTGCGACGCCTGGAGTGGTGGCAGCACAGTGAAGCTGAGAGATCTGGAGGGATAAACTCTCTAGGATCAGTGCTACGCAACGCACCAAATATCCAATATCTTCTTGTTGGAGGTGTTGGTGACCAAAGCCGTGTTGCTTTGCAGCGCGAGCCTATACACCTTCCGGTATTGGAGACCTTGCGGTTACATATTATGAACGGTTCCATGTTGCGACAGATTCTAATGCACTGGAAATTACCTTGTTTGACTCGCTTTGTCATGGAAAGCCCTGTGGCCATTGACCACGGTGTCGAGAGCTTCTGGGAGACTTTTGGCCCTCAGCTTCGAATTATTGAATTCGGCAAACACCTTCGCTTCCTCCTGGACGATTACATCACCCCTTGTCTGCGAGGTTGTTCGAATCTCGAAGAACTGGATTACTACCTGTTCTTCACCACGATACCCAAATTGACGGATGTTGTTCATAAATCACTCATTAAGATCGGCTTGCACGCTGCGGTGAATTCTTTCCTCAGTGATGGGGCAATGGTCTGGAATCACCTCGAAGGCCACTTTAAAGTTCTCAGTGAGGGTACTTCTTTGCCTGCACTTCAGTGCGTTATCCTTTATGGTGACTGGAATGGAATTATTGCGCATCCTGGCTTTATGCGATTGCGAGACCAATGGCACGATCGTGGGTTGGCACTAGAGTTTAGCCCTGTCATGTGCGTGAAATGACTGGACCCGGTTAGTATTTTTTTCGAGAATTGGTTGGAAGACTATGAACTAACAGCTTACCATAGATTGCAATCAGCACTAGATTACGAGTGTCAAGCACAGATAACTCAATGAATTCCATCCGATGATCCGAATATTATTGCTTCCTTTGGATCGGTTTGCTAGATGTAGACAGTCAACTGTAGAATTAGTCCGAGTCCTTAGACCGACACTCTTCATCAAAAAACCCTTTCAGCCAGCAGGCTTCCTTCTCCATTTCCTCTACAGTGCGTGGAAGTCGTTGGTCATCCGCATCTACTTTAAGCGGCTCAGATTGGGGCTGCAGAGACTGCTCGCATTGCTCAAGGGCTGGATACACCTCATCATTGTTGCCACTGAATCGATCTCCTTTGTACTTCCGTGGAAGCAGATGAAAGTGCACATGAGGAATCGTTTGACCAGCTGCTTTTCCATCCTGTAAAAAGATAGAGATCAAATTCGGAGTTGCGACTGAAGAGAAAAATAAAGGACCTGGCACGCAACAGTCAAACCGTCGGCTCCATAAGCTCTTTCGATAACACTTCCGATCCGTCGAATGGAACCCATAAGAGATGACAGCTCAGAATCTATATTTTAATTTTGAGCTGCCCTTCTAGATCTTCAGAGACTGGTGAAGGATTGACCATCTAGATCTGCTAGTCTGGGGACAGGCCTATTCGGGATGACGAGGACATCTGAAATGATGTTAAGGTTCTCTCCGGCTCGCATAGCAGCCAAGTAGTTTTCTTACGTCCTGGAACGATAGGCTTTAGGTTCACAATAGCATATGAGAGGGAAGACCGATAGAAAACTTGACGGGTGACCTCAATCGTGGAAAACAGAACAGACGAAGCCATGAAGCTGTCGACTTTGAAGTCAAACTTTAGCAGAAAATGTTATGAACGGAGATATGATAGCGTTTGGCCCTAAACCCTTGGTAGACCTCAGAGATTCTACCTGTCAAGTATACTGGATTGCTAGATTTGGTCAGGATGAGGAGAATGTTGAAGCTGAAGTTGGTCAATCGTTGGAGGAGACGCGTTTATCACATAATTCGGCAATTTCCGGAAATAGTACGCAAGTGTCAGTTGGCATTCACTCCTCGCTTGTATATAATCTGGACCATATTGAACCTCCTCCATGCATCTCTGGCTAATCAGGTTTCTCCCTCATACTCGTTTCTCCAGGACTATTCTTGTTAGGGAATATTCAACTAAACGGACTTGCGAATTCTCGGGTGTGTTCCAACGTTTGAATGGTTCTACCGTTCGTCCCTAGGCCTTGTTGTAGAGGAGCCATCTTAATCCCATGCCTGTTTACGGGTTTACACTTCCAGATGTCTAAATCGGCATATTGCTTCCCACTGCGTTACACGTAACTCTTCTCAGTCCCATGGTAGCTATGTTGGCCGCAAGCTTGCCGCATCTATATTAGGCTCAAGGGACCACTTTCTTACGGGATCTCTTCGGTGCCGGGTCCCATTGGCTACCCCATTATGCTCTGCATAAGAGTCCATCGACTCAGTTGTATCAGCACTTAAGCGCGTTCTAGTTTCCCTGATATGTCCAAGACACCAGTTACTAAAAACTTCAAGGTCGCGATTGTTGGGGGTGGAATGTGCGGAATAGCATGGTGAGTAGCACCTTTATGGGTGGAGGCATTTTGATAAAGATAGACCTCAAAGCGCTATTGCATTGACAAGGTCTGGAATCAGTGTTGCTGTCTTCGAGGCTGCTGTTCGTAAATATCTGCTTAAAAACTACTCCAAGATCAATCTAATTTTTAATAGGCGAAGTTTGATGAAGTAGGTGCTGGCGTTGGCCTGGGTAACGTCAAACAATATTATGGTCAAAGCGAACAGTTTAAAGCTCACTTGGTGACGTAGGACCCAATGCGATTCGCGCTCTCGAGGATCTGGGTCTACTTGAAGCCATTATTCTCAAAGCAGATCAACCTAAGCCGGCACCGCGACCCTTCCTTGTTATTACAGGCACGGGCGAACATGAACAAATCTATGACGTGAGTGGTACGATCTAAGCCCCGAGTAACTGACCAACATCATGGGCAGTATGTTGTTTCTCCAGATGATGCCGGGTTGGGAATTTACAGGTTTGTAAAATGGAGTTTTTCTTCGAAGCTCGCTAAAGTTGTGTAGGCCTGCATTTTTAGAGGCTTTGATGCCGCTACTTGAACCAGGCATCGCCCATTTTAACAAGCGCTGCATATATGTGTCAACGGAGCCATCTGGAGGCCATTCTCTGCATTTCTCTGATGGAACAATATATACAGCTGACCTAGTGGTAGGAGCTGACGGAATCAGAAGCATAACTCGAAGCGCTATGATATCAGAGGACGGACCTCAGCATTTAGTTTTCACCGGTTCAGTTGCGTATCGAGGACTGGTGTCTACTGAATCCCTCGAACTAGCTGGTGTCAAGACTAACTTATCGGCAAGGCCTCTATCTTGGGTTGGCCTAGATAAGGTATTTCCTAATGTCCAAACCCTTTATACTCACTTACGTTGCTGAAAGCACATTATCACATTTCCTATCAATGGAAAACGTACGGTGCGGAATGCCATTCAATCGTAATAAAAATGGTGGGGGTGTTGATAAATTACGGTAGATCAATATTGTCGCCTTTGTTACCGATCGCACGCTGCCGATCGGGGCCGCAGAGCGCCAGCCGCCGTGGGTGGAAGTAGTAACGCAGCAAGAGATATTGGATGAGTTTTCGGATTGGGGTGATGATGCAAAAATCATTTTGAAGCATCTCAAGGAGCCTAGCAAATGGTATATACACGCGCTGGACCCGCCGCTAACTAGCTATGTTCACCGCAAGATGGTCCTCGTGGGTGATGCAGTCAGTCAACTACGGCACCACAATATTTTCGGTGTTGCTGATATAATTTTCAGGCCCACGCAATGTTACCTCATCTCGGCGCTGGAGTAGGTCAGGGGTTTGAAGATGTACTGGTGCTATGCCGTCTTCTCGAACATCCTCGAACGAATGCATCTAATCTCGAGGCGGATTCATTTCTTCTTAGTTCTGAGGCAAAAAATCTAAAATCCTTTATACACAGGCAGTATTGCAGATTTATAACTCGATAAGACCTCCTCGAGCAAATATGGTTCTGGCCATGAGTAAACAGATGGGAGACATATGGGAGAACTATTCGCCAGAGGGCTATAATAAAGAACAGATGGGAGAACATGTGTCAGGGATCTGGGGACCTGTGTGGCATCACAACCTCAACGCGGAAATAACTACAGCAATCGAAAGGATGGAAAAGCTGTAAATATTATTGAAGTTGTACGTAGTTTATCTATTCATTGGCATATTTACATGCACTAACGGGAGTAAGAAAGAACATCAGTCGATGTTTCGGTTGTACACATAACAATTTATCTTCAGGACGTTGATGATTTGGGTCTCTACATTAAAATATCTACCAAACTACCGGCAGCAAGCTGGTGTCTTTCATACTGGCTAACCTATCGCCCGAGAATCCATACATGATTTCTATGTTTCGCAATTCAGCGCAGGATGTCGGTCCATTATGGAGGAAAGAACCCATCAAAATGGGGACACTATTCCGACATATATGTCGTCCTGAGGCTAATGCGAAGTCGACGATGCGCACGCTGTTACCCATCCTGACAACATGGTGGCCGTCAAGGAGGTCACCGTGGGAGACTCCTGCCTGATGAATCTTGCAGACGGCAAGCATTACTTGTCGACTGCGAGGACATGTCAGCGAAATTCGGAGCGATGGAATGGAATATATACGTACTTGTATTCCGAAAAGTCGGGCACTGGAGGCCCAAAACAATATTCCAACAGCAGGCATCCCATTTCGATACCGCCGAATTTTCCTTTGAAATACCCGTAACATTTTGGTATTGCATCTCCCTGAAGGTGCCTCAACTGATTCTCGTAGATTCCATATTCCCGATCCATGTTGCCTATCTCATTCTCTCCCCGTGCAGTCTTGATAATAACCGAATTGTATGGCTCCTGGTCGAGAATGCAAATATTGGCGAGATAGACGTGCTTTTGGAACTCTTTAACGGGAGTGACTGTCTGATGAATCGTATTAGGGTCCAAATCCCATGCCCAAAGCCTATATGTTCCTTCAGAAGGCCAAATAAGGTCCAGTGTCGCCATTGCAGGATGCAGCAGAATGAGCTAATATGATATGATGTGGCAGAGGCTAGAGACGGAGGAGCGCAGGACTAGCAGTAGTGGCAAGCTGGCTGGGTAAAGGAATGGGTTTCCGTCCATGCGTTATTATATACCAATGGACAGTGAATATTGCAGCCACATCACGGCCACAGTGGCTAGATGTGGTGAAAGGGAACCATGAGAGGCAACGCAACAAGAGGCAAACGCGGGGCCACCTATCAATACAAAGTTTCGAATGTTCTACTTTTAGTTTGAATGGGCTTCAAGTAATCGTAGCACAATGAAAACAAAACATCAGTTTCGTGATTCGCACTCCCTTGAAATCTCTTGAAATCTGAGCACTGACACCGCTTAAAATCGAAGAACTAGATAAAAAGAACAGAAGTATGCATTTACGACGTAACAACCTCAGACGTGGCCGAGCTGATTGCGGTGCCACCGCTCATTATTGCTACAAATTCAATTTGGCGCCTTTCATTGTTGACGCGACACGACGCGTTTTATCACGTGGTAGAGTCGACGTCAGGCTATGGGTTCTGAGGGGTATGGGTTATGGGCTATAGCGGATCACTCAAATTACTAGTTCCTCTAGGTGCACGTACAAGATTTAAATAAATATGCTTGATTCGCATCAGTTTGGGTCCAGAAGTTGTCTACCTAGGCATGTCTAAATAATCATGAACATTCCGCTGAACTAGTAATTGATGTATTAATATTTGTACACTTTTAATCACGACTCCCATCCAGTTGGAGTTTTCCAACGCCCAGTATGGTTACCTGTCCCCTCAGATGTACAACTGCTTTGTCTTCCTCCCAAATAAGCCTCACTTGCCCCCCTCGAGAACTAACCTGGGTAGCATTTATTTCCTGTCCCGAAGGGATCTGTCGTTTCCGGCTCCAGTATGGTCCCATAATACAATGGGCAGAGCCACACACAGGGTCTTCGTCTCCTGGCACAAGGCCGGGAGCGAACATTCGGGATAAGAACAGTTCTTTCCCATTAGATGAAGTAGTTGTAAAGACATTTACAATGTAGCCATTGTTGCGCTAGAAGAAAAATGAGTGAGTTTTATGCACATGAGAAAGCAGTGCCAGAATATGCAGACCAGAGCGCTTGCATCTATGATACAACTTCTAAGGTCCTCCTCCTCTGCCAGTTCAACTAAGACATCTATTATAGTCGGAAGCCCGAGTCACGACACTGAAGTGACAGATGATACTTGAGAACGTACAATATTCGAATCCCTTCCCACCACTAGCGACGTGGTTAATTTTCATATTTCTACCGAATGCTGCGTTGATATGAGGCGTGATCTTGGCCTTTTCTGCAGGGGATAATTCCTCTGGGATACCTGCTGGACATGCTAACTCTATCCACCCTTGATCCAATCTACGGGCCGTTAAAATCCCGCCCGTGAGACTCTCGAACTCGAGAATTTCCACTGTATGATGAACCAAATTCGGGGTGGTGAAGATAACCTTTGCCGTACATAATGTCGCATGACCACATAAAGGTATCTCTTTCCCGGATGAAGTGAACCATCTAATAGCAAAGCGAGCAGTTTTGCTGTCATCTGATGACAAACATGTAGGGGAGACAAACGCAGACATTGGCTGATTGAAGTTTCTGGCTATATTTCCCAAAATATCTGCAGGAGTGTTTAGATCCAGGAAGATCACAGCTGCTGGATTGCCTCCAAATGGCTGCGTAGAGAAGGCAGTAGCCAATGCGAATGAGTGGTTATTCGACATCGTCCAAGTTGAATAAGTCTGAATATATGGTGGCCTGAGAATCGAAGAATGTTACGGGTCACTTGAAAATCTGATCCTTATAAATATCCCAGTGAGTTTGGTGGTATTGTCGCTGAGTGAGCCAAGGGGACCTGGCGCGCCGGAGATGGCATAATCAAATTATTTCGAAATTCACTTGCGAGAGCAAATGACTCATAGGGAATATCACGTGAAGGACCTTTGCCTAACAACAGCAAATGTCGGTTCACTACGCTGCCATGATACTACCGCGAACCTCTCCAGAGGTCTTGAGTTGCAGAAGGGATAAGTGCCGTTTCGACTTGAGAATGAGTATCCGCTGAGCTGGGAGGAAGTAATATACAAACGATAGTGAGCTAAAAGTTATTCATTCTCGTTCCAGTCTGCATCGACAAGTCGGATACGCCTGCGAGTAAGGCGAGTCTGCCACACCCTCATTTCTCCCTGTACTCCTGCACCTTGGGCCATAGTTGATATACCCTTTCTCAACCATCGAATATCTCTGATGCGCAGCACTGATAAATTTGGAAGCTTCTCGAAGAGTCGTTCAAGAACTCTCCAAAACTCTGCGTTCGGTCGAGGAATTGAGAGAATTTGCAATGAATGAGCCTCTGTGATAGTAAGATTGGGAAGCGGGTTTTCGAGTGAAAGATGTCGCAACTTTGGCGATATTTCCAGAACATTGCATGGTGATGGGTGTAGTCTGGTTGGCCAGGATTTTGGGGTAAACAGCAAAAGGGAGCGCAGAGTTTCCCCATGGCTAGAGATAAGTTGAGATACAAAAGATGCAGGGAATGGGATGTCGTCATAAGGTGTAACAGTAAGTTTTTGAAGAGAGGGAAGTGGGGAATGAAGCAGAGCGAGCATGAGCGGAGAAGCGTGCATCGAAAGCAGAGTCATAGTTCGTAGCTTTGGTAGATAAAGAGGCTTGAAAATATCCATGTGGGGAAGGTCAGCGTCGCCGAAGTCGAACTCGAGTTCAGCTGGATCAAGTCCTTGCCTGACAAGCTCCAGCAGCTCGAGGTTCGGGCATTGCCTGAGCAATTGGACGAAAGGATCTTCGTCAGGTATATGGGAGGGCGGAAGAAGATAACTAAGTCCTTGTAAGGAGCGCAGATTCACTGCACCTTCCCGTGCCGCAAGGGACGTCAATACTCTGCGACTGAGTACAAAAGAAGGACTGATGGAGAGGTGCGCTAGGAAGGGAATCAATGGGAATAGTTTGGTCAAGAGGGTATCGAGGAGGAGAGCCTGGGACTGGCCAATAAAGGCCAGCTCCGAGAGATCAAGGGACTGCACCCAACGTCCTGGGGTAGAGTATGGGATTCTCCGTATAGAATCCCACTTCTGGTCTGCAGAGTGCAAGCGCTCATGGTATTTTTCCAAGGCTGAGATACGCGAGATGCGTGCATTGGAGTAGAGTACTGGAAGAGCGGTCTCCTAAGAAAGCAAGTAATGATGTTGTAAATACTACCATATTGGAACAGAGAGAAGAAACTCACTTTGAATGCTTTGCATACTGTTATTAATGACCACGGCCAAGCAATATCGATAGCTGTATCTGCAATGCTATACGAGAATATGACCGTCCAAATCTCGCAAGGCAACGGTTTCACATGCGTCCGCTGAGGAAGCAGAGGCAGCAGAAGAAGTCTGCCAGAGAGGTTGGCATATGGCCGTGGGCAGAGCAGAACAGCTGTTCCTGAACTCATATAGAGTGGATGTTCCGGACAAGTTAATGCCCTTTGCAAATACTATGGGCGAGATGCCTCTGGGAAATGGCAGAAGGGGCAAGGAGGCTGTGATATAGTCCTACGACTCTTAAGTCATGGTCGTCGGAGCAGTAGAATGCGGCCGCGTGGTCTGGAGCTCGTTGTGGAACAACAAGCGCGTGCCCGGGCCGCACCCTGCCGTTAATATCCATCCATCGCAACTTGCTACTGGCGATCCGCATATACACTGGTCTTGTATATCGCGGTAGAGTCATAGAGGTCTTGAAGGCAACCATAAACCCAGAAGATGAAGGGAAACGATCTGGACTACAATTCTTTAAATTATGTAATACGAACAATACAGTATAAAATACCGAAGATAGTTGACTAGGAGGGTCCTAAAATATCACCCATCTCTTCCATGAACTTGGCATAATCATCTTTCTTTCTCTCAGCCTTGGGCTTTCTCTGTGCTGCAAGCCCTCCATTCGCAGTCACAGGTACAGGCCCGAACTGGTTCTTCAGAGCACTAACCAAATCCGGCCTTGAAGGACCTGCAACCGGCTCCTCTTCCTCGCCAGCTCCAGAGTCCAGTTCCGGGGCAGCATTCACTTTGGAAGAGGCTGCTGTGCCAGCTTTCTTGCGCTTCAGCGCAGAAGGCACAAATGAGGTTGCCTCTTTCTTGAAATCGCGCAATTCCGGGGCCGCACTGACAGTAGCACTGGCCATTGCAGCAGCTGCCACGGGTTTTGGCGGAAGAGAAGCGTTGGGAGCCGGAGGTGGATGCGGATACGCGAGTTGACTGGCTCGGTGTGCTTGGAAAGTTTGATGAGGGACGGAAGAGAGAGGATCTTGCATGGAAGATGTAGACTGATTCCGTTGTCGAGGGAAAAATCCAGGCGGTGGAGGTGGAAAGTTGGATTGGGAGAAACCAGTAGGAGGGAAATTTGGGAACCCAGGCGGTGGCGGCGGCAAACCTTGAGGGAAACCTTGTAGAGGAAAGCCAGGAGGCTGAGGATAGGAGTTGTTCCACCCAGGAGGGGGAGGGGGAGGGGGAGGAAGCGGCATGTTTCCGGTGAAAAATCCTGGAGGTGGCGGTGGTGGAGGCATACCGGGATGTTGAGCAAATGGGGGCACTGGAAATCCTGGAGGTGGGCTAGGCGGTAAAGGTGGAGCGCCAGCACTGTCTGTTGGCATTGGACCAGCTGATAGGGACGGAGCTCCAGGTGGTAAAGGTTGCTGTATTTCTGTAAGAAACTGCGTTAGATACCCGTGAAATCTCGAACGAAACAGTCACCGACCATTCGATTCCTGCCCTGGAGGAGGCGCATCAGGCATTGGAATCTCGTCATCGCTATTAACCTCCTCACTACCTGGAGGAAGTCCTGGGGGCAGTGGAATATCGTCGTCGTCGTCTACGAAGCAGTTGTTCAGGATAAGTACAATGCATAAGAGCCAAATCGCATACCTTCGTCCATTTCTTCATCACTATCAACTTCACCAGGTTGGAGAGCTACAAGCCACAGTCAATCCAGCAATTCTCCGAAGTAAACAAGCATACGCACGTCGCTGCATGTAGGGCATTCCTGGAGGGGGGACACCGAAAGGATTCATAACGGGATCATAGTAGATACTTCTTTCAGGATGTCTGGGAAGTCCCCTCTTGTCGAACATGTTCCTCTTCTTCGGTATTGGTTTCGGTTCGTCGTCCTTCTCCCCGTCGGCCCTGCGAGCCTTATAAACCAAACGACGCTGCTCAGGGTGTTCCTTAACATATTCCTCCTTCTTCGCGTTTATTTTCTCCAATTCGCCCTTCAGCTCAACGATTCTGGCTTTATCTACTGCAGAGGGAGCAGCAACTGCCTCGAGCTTCTCGATTTCATCCTCGATATCTTGGATACAAGTTCAGTTCGAGAATTGTAACATTAGTTGCGCTGCAACTCACCTCGGGTATCCTTCTTCACAAGAGCAAAATCGCGTGCTTTGGATCGTTCTGCCTTGTTCTACTGCAAGTTGGCGCGTTAGCCATGGGATAAATACAAACGAAGAACTCTAGTCTTGCCTTTTTCAATTCTTTTTTGCGCAAAGCCTTGCCTATGACGCAAGTTAGCAACCACACCACGCAAGTAATAAAACAGAAACGCACGAAAGGAGTCAGCTGGATTGAGATTCTTTCCCTTTCCCATGATATAGAGACACTAGCAATGTATGAACATGAAGGTAGAGAAGAGGGGAGCGGACCCGCGCACGTGCATGGCAGCTTGGCTCGTGTGTCGAGTCATGACATATCTATCCCGGTTCATATCCCTTCAAGGTGGTGGCCAGCTCCCACTGGCAGGGAGGCCCCCCACTACTCTTCTCATAGTCGTCCCCATCGCCACTGCTGCAGATAGCGTGCACAGCAACTATCCCCGATGACTAGCACTCCTGCGCACACACCGAAGCGCAGCATAGCCAAGATGGCTTCTAATCAGGCTATGAACGTCAATGATCTCCTCAACTTCACCCTTCCTCCGAGGCAGACCCGGCCGCTTGCTAGTATTCCTAGAAGGAGCAGGAAGACGGGGACCAACCAGGGAGTGTGGAACAAGGAACGTAAGTAGCCATCCCTCTCTAAGCAAGGCGAGCGTTTGCCTGACCGCTACCTCTATCAGGATTCGTTAACGCACAGTATCGCTTCGTCATGAATCCGACGGGCGATTACACTGTACACTTTGCAGACCCAGACATGCACGTATCAGCTCTGTCTTGATTTTTAAATTTGTATTTACCGGCGGTTTGCTGCAGTTTCTTTCAGTGGCATGATATCTTGCAAGTTATCATTCCTCGTTCTTCGGCGCTGGCGTCTGCTTCAGCTGGCGGAGAACACATCTCGCAGGAAGAAGGGCACACAACATGCCCGATATGCCTGTCGCCCCCGACTGCACCTCGCATGACCAAGTGCGGACATGTCAGTGCCATTTCGAATCCGTCATGGTTGCAGATAGCGAGTTGACCTCTTATGTGCAGGTATTCTGTTTTCCGTGCATCCTCCACTACCTAAGCACATCGGATAACAAATGGGCACGATGTCCTATTTGCTTTGATTCTGTGAACGAACGGCAGCTCAAAAGCGTCAAGTGGTTCGACGGTCCCGTTCACACAGACGAGGAATTCGAAGGAGCTTCCGCTGAAGCCTCTTCATCGTCTTCAATTATTGACAACAACTTTGATACCACACCACGGGCTGGATCATCGTTACGGATGCGGCTTATCCAGCGGCCTCAAATAACAACTCTTGCGTTACCACGATCTCATACATGGCCTTCTGATCTCCTTCCCCCTCACCAAGCTCCATTCCACTTCCTCCCCGATGTCTTTAATTTCGCGAAATTTATGCTCGCGACACCCACCTATCTTACATCGGATCTATCCAGAGACCTCGACGAACTAGCCGCCGAACGGCGGATACTTGCTGGGATGAACGACGACCTCGGCATCTCCTTCATTGACGGCGCAGAGCATAAAGTCCGACACCAAATGGCGAAGGCTGCTGCTCTAGAGACCCCGCCGCTGAAGGAGCAGATTGAGAAGGCTCATCGTGACCAGCGAGAAATCGAGGAGAGGTTTACCTTTCATGCCCGGAGGCGGAAAGCGGAAGAAGCTGCGCCACAGGAGGACGTGCCTGAGGAATTCCTCGCTCTTAAGTCTGGCGGTGGAATTAGCACTCCCGCACAACCGCCGAAGAGCCAGGCCCCAAAGACTCCTGCGCCGCCGCAGGAGCCTGCCCAACGGGCAGCCCAGCAAGGGCGCAACGGCCCTCGCCAACGCCGGAATCTCAATCCCCCACCGCCATCTACCTCCACGTACTACTATTACCAAGCCTCGTCTGGGCTCCCTGTCTTCCTGCACCCACTCGACATCAAGATCTTGCTGTCTCACTTCAACGGGTACGCGTCTTTCCCGGACAACATTATTGTACGCGTGGACGCACTCGCGGAGGGCACGGTCAATGACGATCTGCGCAAGCGGTGCAAGTACCTCGCGCACATGCCTGAGGGCGCGGACGTCGTGTTCGTCGAGGCAGATCTGGAGGGTGTCGTCGGGGCCGAGGGGTTGCGGAACTTTGAGGGCGCGCTGAAGATGCGCACCTCGCGGCGGAAGGAGAAGGGGCGGAAGGATGACAGGGCGAGGATGCGTGCAGAGGAGCGGGAGAAGGAGAGGGAGCGCGGGCCGGCGGACTGGGGCGTGCCGACCCCGGTAGAGGTGCAGTACCATTCGACGGAATTTCCAGTAGAGGAAATTCCGAGCTTTGGGCAGGAGACGGAGGTGCCGCAGCCTGCGCAGTCGCCGCCTCAGGTGTCGGGCGCGTGGGGGGCGAGGAGCTTCGCGTCGGCACTGCACTCGTCTCCAAGTCGGGCTACTTCTGGGCAGCCGCGCATCAATAGACAGCGGGAGGTGGAGGATGAGTGGGATATGGATGTTGCATGGCACGAGCTGGAGCAACGGAGCGGAGGCGGACGGAAGAAGCGGGGCACCAAACTCGTCGTGTTGGGCAGCGGGGGCGGAGGTGCCAGGCGTCGTTGAATTCGAAGAAGAGGACCATTCATTCATTCATTTTTCGTTCCATCCTCAATGACCACGAAACATGAAATTTAACAAGTGCTGTGGCTTTTCTTCCTTTTGAGATCCAGATATCGCTTTCCCGTGTAGCAACAGTATAACAAGTGCATCCCATCTACCGTATATTATAATACAAGGTTATTCTAGAGCAAATGCTACATAGCCTTCGTGAGTATGGTGCCTGCGTAGCTGCGCCACAGACGACGGCATCAGTGAGCGGCGGTGTCGGATTCAAACTTGTCGGCGTGTATGTGACTGTTTGGAACCAGGATACATATTTGCTCGGCGCAGCTAGCAGTGTACAGGATGGCTCGTGAAAGGAATAGGTGGGGTAGACTACTTAGCTTAAGAAAAGAATTAACCACGCAGGGAGTCATCGAGAAGGGAAGGCAAGGTAAACAGGGGGTAATCAACAGGATGATGGGGCTCCGAGAAGGGGGATATACTGGTCATCCGCAGGTACCACTGTCCAGACCATCGTACACAGATTAAAATGGGTGCGGGGAGAAATGGACATAACTGGTCATGAGTATGTAGTGCGTAGGTAGGATACCAGGCGCGGCGCCTGGGTTTTGCTATTAGATGATCTGGAGATAATTGGACGGTGCAACTGCGGAAGTAAAAGAGTAAATGAATGAGCTATACGATCGATCAGCGCAGCGGGTGTAAGAAACGCACTTCCGATTGTCCCGTCTGCTTTTCTCGCTTGCCACCACTTTCCGTTCTTGTCTACGATGTCGAGCGTCTCCCCTTTTGAGAAGGATATTTCGTTCGGATCGTCTGGGTTGGCAGTATCTGAACGAGAAGCGTTGCGGTGTCAGCGGGGATAAAAACAGACGGGCAGAAACGATGACGTACATGCATACAGGGCTTTTCCCTTGTACGCAAAGGTTTCAGGCGGCTGTTGCTGTTGCTCGGTGGCAATCTGTGGTTGGGATCCTCCTGTGTGTGCGCCAATGCCAGCCATGAGCGGTGACCCTGGGCCAGTCTCAGTTATCGATCCTGGACCCCCGACTTCGTTACGGATACTGCCATTGCCCGTTCCTGCGCCAATGCTTCTCGGCGCATCGCTTCCTATGAAGCTGTTCTGGCTCCTAATGGCACCGCCAGCGGCGTATCCACCGCTGGAGATGCCGCCGAGTTTGCTGTCGTACGTGTCGGGGCCAATGCCGCCGCCCGAGCCGTAATTGTTGGTGTACCCGTTTCCAGGCTGCATGTTGTGCACGGAGGACTGAGTGCGTGTCCTGCGACGCGAAGGGGGAGTAAGACCGCCAGTGCCCATTAAGTTGAAGACGTGGAGCATGAGGGAGTCCTGCTCCGAGGTAAAGAAGAGGACCCAGAGGATGTCGACCATGGCGAGGATGAGCCAGCCTGTGGCCATTGCGTTCAGTGCGCCCGAGTTGGCGAAAATGCCCTGGTTGACACCGATGACTGCAAATACGATGGCGATGGAGCCGAAGACGGATATTTGGAAACGGTGCATTGCTATCGAGTCTGTTGCGAGCGTGTAGAGGACGCCGATGATGAGGAAGAGTTGGAGGAAGATAGCGAACCACAGGACGCCCACGACACCCTCACCGACTGTAGATGGTTGGCAAATAAATAGAGGAGGCTTGAGCAAGGATAAAAGGGCACGCACTCTTCGCTGTGGCGAATGCCTGTGATATGAAGGCGATGAACCATGCTGCCTGTGGGGAGGTCAGTGTTGTCACCAGCGAAGGAATATGGAGCTTACAATGGAGAGAATAGACGTGAAGAGGAAAAGATAATGGGTAAGGATGGGAGTAAAATCAAGCCCTTCACTTCCGCGGGGAGGCATAGCTTGTGAAGGGGAGGACGGGAATACGGGATTTCAAGTGCAAAACTGCGGGAGGGCAAGTACTCGACCTGAGGTCACGAAACCGTGGGATCTTTCAACTTCGCACGCGTGTTCGATATGTCCTTCTGGTCCGAGTCTCCTGCCACCTCTCCCACTTACGAAGGAGTCTTGGGAATGCGTTATTGGAATTCTATCGCTTCTTATCCACCTTGTTACTCCTGCCCACTGGTGCCAGTCAGTCCCTGCAGCTTTGCACCTTCAATCAAGTCTTCGCCAGCGTCTGACCCGCCCTGTTACATACTCTGCGCGTCTGTAACCGCTGTTACGCACACTGATGCTCTGCTTTCGCCGTGCCGCGCATCCCCTTACTAGACGCCTTCGCTTGATGCACTCCAGTGCCGTTGCCCTCTGCCCTGCCCGTTGTACCCGCCTTGCCTGCAGACATCGCCAAAAGCGGTGAACAAACTACCCACGTGATACGCGTCGGCCCTTGTCCTCTCACTCTGCTCTTCTTCAACTCTTCTTTCCTCATCAGCTGACACTTCGAGAACGACTCGCTTCCAGATCTTCGGCAACGCGCTTCATTAGGCGGAAAACTCGTTCTTAATGACTACATAATTACCTCGTCGATCTCGGGCTTGGAGTCTTGGGCTGGTCATCGTTACATGGATACCACCTGTTATTTCAATTTTCTCCCTACTACAAGCGGATCCTCGATCTCTGATGCTGAAGTCATACATATTCTACGTTACCTCATCGCGCGACGCGCTCTCACCGTTGGCATGGCCTGCACACTCAAGTCCTCACTGCTAAGTGCTACCCGCTGGTTTCCATATTCCCAAAAATACTTTCTGGTAGCATGGCAGCTGCATATATGATACATATCGCGTCGTTCGACCCGTGTTGTGTGGTATTCTACTCAGAAATAAATTATTACATCCTAATCCTACATACAGCGCACGTTGCGTATCATCTAACAATTGAGGGCAAGCACATTATACAGAGCAGGGTATTAACGGCACAAGGGTATTGTGTTGTTCTTGGGATTCATCACCAGTTCGAAAGCAGTGTTTGCGCGCATTCCTATTCACCGACATGAAGGTCAGCCAAATGACATGATAAAGCTTGTCAAAAACACTTACTCTCAACCGCGGCAGGTTATACGTCGTAGCCACATTTGCGATCGTCCTCAGCTTTCGCCGCGCATCCGCCTTGTTGAGCGTAAGTTGATAGGCCCCAGAGCACTGGCAATACCGCGATACATTATCTGACTGTATTTGCTGGCACCGCGAGCACCTGAGGTCCTGCTGCGCGAACGTCCGCTCCAGTGCATGCACCATCTCAATGAGGCTGAACTCAATTGCAACACGGTCGTACTCCCCTCCGCAGTTTGTGCAGTGCCATTTTTGCGACACCTCCAGATTATTTGGCAACAGCTCGGGGTCACGGCAGAAATCGAAGTCCCGAAGCACGTCGCAGTGCTGGCAAGGCACATTCGTCAGCTTCAGGGGCTCGCACGGGTTCCGGAAGATGGCCTCGTTCGCGAACTCGCGCACGCTAATGAGCTCCAAGAGGCTCCGTTTCATGAGGCCGATCTCCACCTGGTAGTCCTTCGCTAGCCCGAAGACGGCAGAGGTGAATTTTACGAATTCTAGAGGCGGGTTGGACATGTGCAGGTGCGAACCAGGGAGAGTGGGGAACTCAAAGTCCTCCGTGGGCTCGGGGTCCAGCTGGGCATCGTGGTACCGCTGCTTGATGTTCCCGACGGCCCTGAGCAGTTTCCGCGTAAGACGGCGCGCGATAAATTCAGCAGTTGCTTCCATCTCGTTCACCTTTGCCGCGTCACGCTGAGTCGAGTCTGGAGCGCCGTTCTCCAGAACACGCAGCGGGACGCGCGACGCTGAGTTGACTTTCTGGCGGATTTTGAAAAGCTCAACGAGGAAGTACTGCACCACCGCGCTGAAGTCCTCCTGGATAGCAGGCGGGAGGAATTGCTCAATATTCCAACGCATCTCGACCGCAAGCTCCTCTGGGGGATCGAGGGCCAAGGGATCCTCGCACACGATGCCGCTCATATTGGCTGTATCCATGAAGACGAGGAAGTCGTAGAAGCGCTCCGTGTTCAGGTAGACGTGCTGGAAGAGCTCGTGCGACGTAACAGCTGTGGTGATATACGTAGCGTATGCATGGGCTGTGCCTGGCGGTTTCGACGTGGCTAGCAGGACGCGGCTGAAGTCAGCGTGCACGACGTGCGAACCGAGGCGCTTGAACTCCGCCAGCATTTGGATGAAGGTTTTCCTCATGAGCCCATGCACGAATCTGTGTATGCTCGGATCATACAGCTGCGAAGCGCTAGAACTGATCCACCTCCAGAAATGCTCGATTGCCACAACGGCTGGGCTGTCGAAATCGTCGCGGATCTTATCCAATAGCCACGACTTGACCATGGTTTTCATGATCCCGAAAGTCTGCGGTGAGACATGCGACTCCCCAAGCGTAAGGTCCCGTTGAGATTCATTCTTATTGAACTCGTCCAGCGTGCGCGACACTGAATCGAAAGCTGTTGCGCCACCACTACCTTCAAGCTCGTTCACCATCACCGACTGAAGCACAGAGTTGACCGCCAGGTTGCGGACACTGATTTCTAGACAGACGTTGGAGTATATACCCGTGGATTGGAAATCTGTCTTCGGCCATTCATCTGTTGACCACTTGTCGTTCTCGATGCCGCCGAGATCTGGCCGTTCGCCTGGGGACCACCAAAGCACAAAGTCCTGTTGGATAAGGCGTCGAGCGAAGCTGATGTCGGAAATAAAGAGGGGTAGATCTCCCTCGATGTGACCAATTGGAACATCGTAGTAGTCTGCCAGCTTTATTGATCGGTCTAGCCAGGGACCAAGGGACACATATCGAGAAAGCATCTTCTGGGCGACATGTGACTGCCACGGGAATACATCTAGAGTATGCGGTTTCTTTGCTTTGGACATTGAAAGTACAGGGAACTTGGAGAGCTTCGGAACTAGTCTGTCGAAATATGACTCGTCCTTCATGGATGAAATGACCACTGTGTAAGATTTATCCTCTAAAAAGCCAAGCTCCCTTGATACCGCCTTCAAAGCAGTGGCATCGTTGGAATGATAGCTAGTGCTAAACTCTTTTGAAGGAGGATACGATATCGATGTATTGTCTCCATAGACCTCCTGTTTCTTCTGAAGTGCAGCCGCGTACGTTTCCTGCAGTCGAGGAATGGATTGCCGCCTTGGAGCCGGGTCGACAATGTGGAGCTTCACTAGACCGTTGGGAAGGAAGACGGCGAATACATGAAGAGGATCTCTTGCAGAACAAGCATGGTATAAGAAAATGAAATTTCCGGACTTTCCTCCATCGAGATATTTCTGACGAGAAGATGATGTGGTGCAGCGGTCTAGTTGGTCCAAATCAAAGCCAACTTTTTGTGCCCTATTTAGCGTCATGGATGGATCGTCGACATTACATGTCTTTCCTAATTTGAGAAGTCCTCGTTCAATTAGAGGGACCTTGAATTCCTCATTAATTAGGTGCACATGAAATGCATCCGAAAGGTCATACCTGTTGCTCAAATACCCCGTCAACATTTGGATCGTTGGTGAGGTCGATGAAATGCTCTTGAATTTCATGATACACGTCTTCACGGACTGAGATCTTGTAGAGGTTGCGGCATGGAATATCGTGTGGCAAATTGCGAGTGACCTTCTCAAAGGAATAATAATCGGGTCTGAAAAGACTTTCGTTCGGCGTCTTTAAATGGATATAGAATTCACGAGGAATGCGAAGAGGAACTGAGATGAGTTTAGAATCGATAGAGAGCCACAAGTTGAAACGCCCAGCTGTCTTGCCCGGTCGAATCTGGACTATGTCCCAACGGCGCTGGGTAGGACGCATCTTGGCACTTCGGAACATCGCAGGGACAACAGACGAATCCCCGCCACCCCAACGTGATTCTTGCTTCTTTTTCCACCTTGGGCGAATGGCTCGTATCCAAGCGGAGTAATTGACGGAAGGGTCGGGAAGGGGGCTCTCCATGTCAACCTCAGGTTCTGGCGTTTTCAATCGAGCAACTTTGCGCTTGACTACTGCGAAGCGCTTGGGAGCTGGCATTTGTTGCGACCCAAAGTCCTCAATGTCAGCAGGTTGGGTCTCCTCCGCGGAAGTGTTGTCGTCCTTACGGCCGAAGAAGTCAGTGACTTTATTTTGCTTGAATTTGTCTACAGCAACAGCTACACGTCGGTGAAGCCAATCTGGATGGCGAACTCGCGGTACTGGATTGGACACTTTTTGCATCGCTGCTGGAATCGTGATGAGCTTCTGTATAACAGAGCCCAGACGCTCGATATAATAGTCCCAATCCAAAATCGAACGCAGGTCAAAGGTAGCGAGACTGTTATCCTTAAGCCATTTGCGAAGATAGGCACGTTTAACACTTTCTTCGGCGGAGAATATCGCAACTGGGACAGCTCGTTCTGTGACTGGCGCACCAGCGGGTTTAGCGGAGATGATGAATTTACAGGCAAGTCCCTTATCCTTGACCATTTGATCACCCAAGAACTCTGCCAGACGGCGAGCAGTGCTGATCGATGTCGATTTCTGGCCACCATACTCAGCAAGAGTTTTGGACATGCTTCGATTTTCGGCGATAAGTTCGACGAGTTCATCATCTCCCAGGTTCTCTGCTCGACTGTATAGCACATCAAGCCACTGGTCCGCAACTTGGGCAACTGCTGCATAGCATTCCTGCGTTGTAGTACCGAGAAGGAATTTCTCGAAGATCTGCGATTGGAAAATCTTGATGAGCTGAAGCTCTCCGCGACGTTTCACTTCGAAGCCCTTCAATTCTGCCAGAGATCCATCATCGTTGAATACAGCGTAGCGTTTCTTTAACAACTTGTCTTCCTCCTTGGAAGACGGGAGGATCATGGCCTTATAAGGACCGTCGAGTTCGAAGAAAATGGAATTCTCGCTGTGTATCAAGTATTCGCCGGTTTCTGGGTCGAGGTCGTGGTACTGGTGATTGGTGAACTCTGCGTGAACTAAGTGGTTCAACATAGTACACGGATATGAAAATCCGATTGATTTTCCATTGTCGAGCTTGAACTTGAAGTTCTCGGGAAAGACGCCAGGAAGCATGCACCAGATACCGTCTGTATCCAGCTCCAGTGGCCGGCCGATCTGCTCAACAAGAGCACGAGCCATCTGAATGATAGTTGCACCTGTTAAACAGGTAATCCCAGCCATCTCCATAGAGTGCCACCTTGCGCCTTTCCGCATCACATATCCGTAGAAGGAGTTCAGGATACATTTGTGAGCAAGTTGCAATGAATCGTAGAGGACGATCATCTTCTTTGCCTCATCCACTTCTGCTATTGAGCGCCCTTCGCTAACGACGGTGTCCAGGTTTTTCTTCCACGTCTTGTGCAAACCCTTGTACTCGTAACGACGATCACGGAACCTCCGCACCGTATCCACATAGAAGGGATTCTCCCTCTGGCAGACAATAGCTTCCCGATTCTCCACTTTCGTGTCCTTGGTTTTCTTGTAGACTTTTCGGGAGTAGTCACCTAGACGTTTATGCAACAGGGCGGTTTGCTCGGCCTCCGATAGGTCAGGGAAACGACGCTGTGGATCTCCTGGACGCTTTGGCGGAAATGTTTCTTGGTTCAACGCATGCTTGATCATGTTAAATTCATCCCGATGAGCAGGGAAGAACTCCCCTCTCCAGGCCCAGTCAAGTCGCCGATCGCACGTCTTCCCAGGACGGTTATAATCGCAGACAGCGCAGACAGATTCGTCCACCATAGAATCGGGTTGTAATCGGTTGGACAACATGATATTCGGATACATGGCTGCGACATCCAAGTGATAAATCAACGGGTTGTCCACCCGCTTGGGATTGTCGCGCATAACTTCTAAGGCTGCCTGGATGCCGGCTTTCACTTCATCATAGTTGGTCACTTTGTCTATCGAACATTTCGATTCTTCGACAATGCAGAAAGTCAATGCAGCATCCAAGTCGTCAATGAGCTGAAAATTAAATTCTATGAGCTGGACAACCAAGATAAAAATCACCCTTACCTGTTGAACAGCCTCGGGTACAATCTTGAAGTCAGTAGGTATATCACTCCGAAAAACGCCCGCTTCTAAAGCTTCAACATGGCCACCGACGTAGGTTTCAGAAGCCAATAGATGTCCATCGTACATGTTCCCTTGGGCATCCTCGTGTCGATTAGGCATAATAATATGGCCAGCATAGGCTTCGACCTGAGAAAATGATGCTTAGTGAATCGAGTGTACATCAATACTAAACATGCCTTACCATGAGAAGAGTCTCGCACAAGGTACCACTCCCCTTCCGTAAGACTTCGTCTGGATTAAGAGGGATGATGTTACACAGAGAAAAAACGAATGGATGAACATATTTCATGTAAAGATAATATGTTGCAACGGCATCGGAAACGGAATACTGTGCAAGGATTTGTGGCTGTTCCATTGCATACCTGAGAATTTATTCTTTAGTGCTGGGAACTGAGGAGCGGCCTTATTCAAAACGCACGGAGTCATGAGCTCAGGATCCAGCTCAATAGGATTATAGCCTAGTTTCGCAGTCGTTACCGCCTTTAAACCTTGACTGCCTTGTGGCAAGTACGAGTCGCGCTTGACCCAGCGGAAACAATCCATGTGTACGCAGGTCCTACTCTTATATTCATCCTCTAAATCTTTTGCGAATCCTGTTTCGAGGAACATGTCAATACCGTTCGCCTTCGCACGTGCATCAAGGAAGGGAAAATCGAAGAAGTCGCCGTTATAGGTGGCCATTACTGTAGGTTTTACATCTTGAATGTGAGAGAAGAAACGGCTGATGGTAGCTGCCTGCATAACTTTGAATGAAAGTGTTGATGTTGAAGGCAGTCAACGCTCACCTCGTTTGGCTCATTGAAGATAATGAAAGGGCCTTCGTAGCCTTCCTTCGGAGTATATTCGAAATCTTCTATGTCTTCACTGACGATCTCTCGGTTGGTGATAAGGTAGCCTTGTCCATCCACCATGTATGAAATCATCATGACTTGGTCTATTGCCTGGTCAGGAAACTTCAGAGGTGCCTTCGTTGTCTCGATATCATAAGCCATAACAACAGGGTCGGCACGTTTAACACGTTCGACAAGACGGTTGAATGCTGGCTGCCCTGCGGTGAAAGTGATAGAGTACCACAGCCCGACACGAATGTCGTTGTCGATGGCGACGCGCAGGTAGTACGGAACATCATACTCACGCACGTCAATGATACCTTCTCGAGGATCTCTGTCGCGGCTTCCTGCACCCTTGGAATAAGATCCTCCGATCTCTCCTTCGAGCTCAATGTCCATGCTAGCGCCAGTAGTAGCACTGATCACTTCTGCATAAGCATCAACTGCATCTCGTTTTGCGCTATTTGCGAGGGCAAGTGGTACAATTTCTCTTCTGACTGCAAGCAGATCAGAAACATTTCGGAAACAAAGCTGGAGATAAAGGCGACGGTGACCCATAAGATGGTTGGGTAGCTTTAAATCTTCCTTTCTCTCGCGTACAATGCGGCGGATGAGACCTTCGTATTTCTTGTTTAGCCATTCCTCAATCGTTGTTTCCATACCTGTCTAAAGGAATATTAGCTTTCCACAAACATGAGCTAAATTTCGACTCACTTTGCAGGCAATGTGGAAGTAAGGCTCGTATTGTAATGTGCATTTGAACATCCCGCCGTCGTCTTGAATGAAGTAGAAATCTACTGCTGCTTTACCAGATGGCCAATCTGGGTCCTTTACAAGTGTCTACATTGGGAGTAAGTATTGATTTGATACAAAGAAACATCGTCACTCACCGGATGCATATTTACCAGCCAACCTTCCTTCCTTACTCCTTCTTGTATCCGCGCAAATCCAAGTTTCTCATCAATCTCGTCACTCAAAGCAGTTTTCTCAAACCTTTCTGCGAGCTGGGTGCCGTCATCTTCGCGTACCGGGGCGGAATCTCCTGCCTTCGAACCGCCTCTACCGCGACCCCTGCCACCACGCCATGATGAACCTCCTCGAAATCCTCCCCCTCGAAAGTTTCCTCGGCCTCTGCCTCTTGACGACGTGAGACCGAATGTTCCGCGACCTCTAGCCATCGTTTGACGCGCTGCTGGTATGGTTGAGGGAAACGAGAAAACCCACGTCGCGCTCGTCACCGACTGTCACGATATCACGTGCACATCAGCGAGGCTCTGTCACAGTCGCGTGGCACTGGACTTTGAGCAAGCGCCGAGTTACCCTGTTTCTCCCTTGCTAGCAGGTAATCCAGCAATAATATTTACTGCATTCCTTGTCATTTAACAGTCCCGCTATCCTCTTTCTACTTCGAGTTGCTTGCTGTAAAGAATGTCAACAGCATTCATTTGTTCGAAATCTCGTTCAGCGTCCACTCTATAACCTGCAAAGTCTCCATCTTTCCTTTGATCTCATACCTATATGTTTCCGTCACCTTGAAACCGTTTTTCGTGAAGACCTTCAGGCTTCCGTCATTCCCCGCCAGCACGGAGATGACAATTCGTTTTACGTTCATCCTTGGAATAGCCCAGTCATGCAGTAATGTCGCGACTGCGTCCGTCATGATACCTTGCCGATGATGACTAGGAGCTAGGAAATCTGCACAATGTATGTAAATTTAGTCTTAACAAAGAAAATCATGACAATTAACGATCCAAGGCGTACCACCTATGCTCCATACAATCTCAGGATCGCCAGGCTCCCGAAGCTCGTTATCCTTCTCGTTCTTCTCCTTACTTTCCCAATCGACTCCGTTGGCTCCCATCAGCTCTCCATCCTTACTCCTCTTGATGGAGATGTCTCCAATGAACATGTCTGTTCCGTCTTTTCTCACCTCCCGGAGGAATTTTACCGGGCAGTCACGCACAACCTCCAGCTCTTCTTGGTTTCTTGCTACTTCGAGGTCTGCAAGTACCTCGTCACAGGGTGGTTTCATCTTTTTAATCATAGCTTCTGCATGTTCTGGGGCAGAGATTTTAGCTGCTTTTAACACTCCAGGGACTATGGTGTGTTACCAAGTCGATGTGGGTATGGAGGCCCGCGCAGCCATGGGTGGACCGCATCGTCGTTGAGTATGGGTGAGATATATGGCGCATCACTCCATCTCGGAGGGGTGAGGATGATATTACGGTGATTCCTCAGGCGAAGAAAAGGTTCTCCCGTTTGCGGGTTCGTTTCCAAAGGGGATAGTTGATGGTTTGACATTGCTCTTGGAGTGTGTTAATGGTTCAGATGTGTGGAATGACGGTGGCCTATTATCATCTGCGATATCTTCGACGCGTAGTTATATCAGAATGCACCATGCGCTCAGATTAACTTTAGCACTCCTGTTGCTGGGTGGCTCGAAGCGCTAAGGAGGCTCACATAAGCCTCCCACGGAATTCGATTTCGATTCAGTCGAGTATATGTATACAATGCTCGGAAATAAATAAATAAATCAGGGCGCGTCTCTTGCTCCATCTCTACAATGCTAATTCTCCGTCTAATCTAATGACCACCTCAGTACTTGAAGACCCTGCTTTTTCCCCTTGGCTTCATAATGGTTTTCCAGTACCTGGGAGAGTATGAACCCATTCTCTTTGAATGCGAAGCCAATCATTTTGCGGATACCCATCCTCAGGACTCCCCACTCATTCAGCAACGTTCCCAAAGCGTCACTCATGATGCCTTGTCCATGATGGCTAGGTGCAAGATAGTCTGAAACCCGGAAAGCAGTTAGCATGATGTCGGATGAAGATACTGCAAATATCCCACATACACCCGGCACTCCAAATAATTTCAGGGTCTCCAGGTTCACGGCGGTTGTTCTCTTCCTCGTTCTTCTCCCTGTTCTCCCAGTCAACACCGGAGCCTGAGCCTACACCAATCAATTCTCCATGGGGACATCTCACGAGAGTGATTTCGCCCAGGAACTTATCTGTGCCATCTTCATTTATTTCACGGATACACTTTACTGGGCACTGGTCGACGATCATCAAAATTTCTGAATTTTTCGCGGCCTCGAGTTCTGCAAGTATGGCGTCATATGCGAGCTTCGAAAACCTTAACCATTCTTCCCCATGTTCTAAAACCCTTCTTTAGCAGGCATGTCCTGCGAATATTTTAGGGACACTTACCCGGAAGATAGGGATAAGGTGGTCCTTCCAACCACGGATGCACTCTGTCGTCGTTCAGAATAGGAGCATAGTAAGGAGCATCGCTCCACCGTGGAGGGGTGATAATAATGCTCGGGTGGTTTTTTAGGCGAAGGAATGGTTCCCCAGTCTCAGGGTTCGTCTGTAGAGGTTGCAGCTGGGGGTTCGACATCTCACATATCTTATATTCGCAGCCTTTCCTGGGCCTATTATGCTTCACTACATGCCAATCAACAGTACCATGTGGTGTAATCATATTCTGACTCGAATTGAGTCGCTCGTCAAAATAAGACCTCTTGCTTTATATGATTTGAATAACAAGCCTCCGGGATAATTGGTGAACATTGTGCATGGCACTTTATCGATCCTATTCGATACTCCGAGACGTACGAATCAAGTCATTTTCCACTCGAGCACTAGTAAACCTTCTACTTTCCCTTTCACCTGGTAGTGTTCGGGCAAGGTCTGCGTAAGGGTGAATCCATTCTTTAAAAACACCTTAGCGCTTCCCTCATTGCCAATAAAAGTGTTGACGAGGATCCGACGCACACCCATCCTTGGAATCGCCCACGCATAGAGCAGTGTACCAACGGCATCGGTCATGATACCTTTGCCATGGTGACTGGGTGCGA
The DNA here is from genome assembly GCA_036937115.1 of Nidularia sp. FH-822889. Taxonomy (NCBI): domain Eukaryota; kingdom Fungi; phylum Basidiomycota; class Agaricomycetes; order Agaricales; family Nidulariaceae; genus Nidularia; species Nidularia sp. FH-822889. Next base: position 39,365 of record JASFDF010000096.1, read on the forward strand.
GGAAATCTAGTAGCTCAGTCAACTTCACACGAAGGTTGCAGTCCATATTTTTGGTGACTTGGAAACGCACCACCAATGGTCCACACTATATTAGAATCTCCCGGTTCACGACGATTGTTTTCTTCCTCTAGTTTGTCCTTCTGATTCCAGTCAACTCCTCCAGTTGCCATGAGCTCGCCGTTCTTGCATCTGGAAAAAACTATGTCGCCGATGAAGACATCGGTACCGTCTTCTTTCACTTCACGGAGGAAACGGACTGGGTTGTCATCGACAATCCTGAGAGCTACTGTGGTGCGCGCCCCCTCGAGCTCTTGGAGGAGAGCATCGGATTGCGTTTTTACTATCTTTATCCATTGCTCAGCATGCTCTGTAATTTGGATTAAGCATTCTATATTCATCTCAGAGTTGGCGTAATTATACCAGGAAGATAAGGAAAGGGTGGTGCTGCCAACCAACGATGGATGCGTTCATCGTTCATTAAAGGAGGAAAGCACGCAGCATCAGTCCATCGTGGAGGGGTTATGATGATGTTCGGATGGTTCTTCAATCGGAGAAACAGCTCTCCAGTCCTTGGATTCGTTTGAAGAGGATGTAGTTGATGATTAGCCATGAACGTTTGAATTCAAGCGTCAAGCACTCAGTCCGAGTCAGCCGGTACCACCAGATGAGAGCATAGATTTCCCACATGTGACAAAGAATGGGATACATGCAATAATATGACTCGAAGCAGCTTTCTGCCTTGGTGGTTACAGTGCGGCACCTGTAAATTCCTGTGTTTCCCAACATTTCAGTGACTCGCTTTAGACCTCTCGGACCTGCTCGGCTTTCAGAAACCGCGTTCAACTGATTCAATATGAGTTTATTAGCATAATTTAGCGGTGCCTCTAGTTATGAAATTCACGACATACCCTTGGCAAGCAGCGGGTTTGCATTGCATTGCGGTAGCGCGCGGCGACGGCCAGCAGCGGCTCGACGACGAGGCTCGGCGCGACTTGATCGAAATCGATTTCTCGGACCCTCGAGGCTAGTTGTCACGTCACGTGTGAGTACTCTGGCCTGCCCTAAGGTGAAAAAGATAGATCGATAAGACAAGGATTTGTCACTTGAAACCTTATCCTCCACCGCCAACAGTGAAGTGCCTCTCCTCGCACCCGCTGTTTAAAAGCAATCTCCCCGTCGAGGTTGTTTCCGAAACTCTTTTATATTTGTTCCCCCGTAGCAGCTAGACACCATGGTGTACGTCCTTTCTTCTCGATGCCGTCGATATCCTGACCGATTTTTTCGCGCCCTGCAGTAACTTCACAGTAGGTTAGTAATCCATGGGCTCGTCTTCACCGCATCCTGGCCGCCAGCTTCTCGATGCTAACGGCTGCGATGTTTTTGTCTCTCAATAGATCAGATCCGTGGGCTCATGGATAAGCCCACCAACATCCGTAACATGAGTGTCATTGCTCATGGTGAGTAGATTTTTCCTTAGCAAGTATATGCCGTGATCCTGATAGATACAATGCAGTCGATCACGGAAAGTCCACCCTTACGGATTCCCTGGTCTCAAAAGCAGGTATTATTGCCTCCGCAAAGGCCGGTGATATGCGGTTTACCGACACAAGAGACGACGAGAAGGAGCGTGGTATCACCATCAAGTCAACAGCTATCTCCATGTATTTCGAGGTCGACAAGGACGATCTCCCCTCGATCAAGCAAAAAACTGACGGTTTGTAGCTTTTTTGGGGGGACCGTTATAAATTTTAATTACTCTAATGCACAGGCAACGAGTTCTTGATCAACTTGATCGATTCTCCAGGTCACGTCGATTTCTCATCCGAGGTCACTGCTGCCCTCCGTGTCACTGACGGTGCTCTCGTCGTTGTGGATTGCGTCGAGGGTGTCTGCGTGCAAACAGAAACCGTACTTCGTCAGGCTCTGACCGAGCGTATCAAGCCCGTTGTCATTATCAACAAGGTTGATCGTGCCCTTCTCGAACTCCAGGTCGACAAAGAGTCTCTCTACCAGTCCTTCCAGCGCACCATCGAGAACGTAAACGTCATCATCTCCACGTACCACGACGTCGCTCTCGGTGACGTCCAAGTCTACCCCGACCAAGGAACTGTTGCCTTCGGTTCCGGTCTCCATGGATGGGGCTTCACTCTCCGTCAGTTTGCCTCCCGCTATGCAAAGAAGTTCGGTGTCGACAAGGACAAGATGATGGTGAAGCTCTGGGGTGACAACTTCTTCAACCCCGCCACCCGCAAGTGGACTACCGTCGGCACTGATGCCAATGGCAAGCCCCTCGATCGTGCTTTCAACACCTTCGTTCTCGATCCCATCTTCAAAATCTTCGACGCTGTCATGAACTTCAAGAAGGATTCCATTGCCCCCATGCTCGAGAAGCTCGACGTCAAGCTCGCCTCGGACGAGCGCGATCTCGAAGGCAAGGCTCTCCTTAAGGTCATCATGCGAAAGTTCCTACCCGCTGGTGACTCCCTCCTGGAGATGATAGTCATCAACCTTCCCTCCCCCGCCACCGCTCAGCGCTACCGTGTTGAGACCCTCTACGAGGGTCCTATGGACGACGAGTCCGCTATCGGTATCCGTGACTGCGACCCCAAAGGTCCTCTCGTCCTCTACATCTCCAAGATGGTGCCCACCTCCGATAAGGGACGCTTCTACGCCTTCGGTCGTGTCTTCTCCGGTACCGTCAAGTCCGGTCCCAAGATCCGTATCCAAGGTCCCAACTACCTCCCTGGAAAGAAGGACGATCTCTTCATCAAGTCCGTCCAGCGCACTGTCCTCATGATGGGTCGTTACATCGAGCCCATTGAGGATTGCCCGGCCGGTAACATTGTTGGTCTCGTCGGTATCGATCAGTTCCTGCTCAAGAGTGGTACTCTCACCACCTCCGAAACTGCCCACAACATGAAGGTCATGAGATTCTCTGTCTCCCCCGTCGTGCAGGTCGCTGTCGAGGTCAAGAACGCCGCCGATCTCCCCAAGCTCGTCGAAGGTCTCAAGCGCCTCTCTAAGTCCGATCCTTGCGTGCAAGCGTGGATCGCGGACACTGGTGAGCACATCGTCGCCGGTGCTGGTGAGCTCCACTTGGAAATTTGCTTGAAGGTATATTTCGAGTACTTGTTAATTCTTTAATACATGTTGACTATCGTCCAATAGGACTTGCAAGAGGACCATGCCGGTGTTCCCCTCAAGATATCCGACCCCGTCGTTCCCTACTGCGAGACCGTCAAGGCCGAGTCTAGCATTGTCGCCCTCTCAAAATCCCAGAACAAGCACAATCGTCTGTATGTCAAGGCGATGCCCCTCGATGAGGAGCTCACCAAGGCCATTGAAGCCGGTACCGTCAACTCCCGCGAGGATTTCAAGATTCGTGCCCGCACTCTCGCTGACGAGTACGGCTGGGATGTCACTGATGCCCGCAAGATCTGGTGCTTCGGGCCCGATACCACTGGCCCTAACTTGCTCGTTGATGTTACCAAGGGTGTGCAATACCTGAACGAAATCAAAGACTCTTGCGTTGCCGCCTTCCAATGGGCAACTAAGGAGGGTGTCACTTGCGAAGAGCACATGCGTGGTGTTCGCGTCAACGTCCTCGATGTTACCGTACGTGTGTCCTGTTCATCTGGAAGACGTTTTATTAATTACCCCGATACAGCTTCACACTGATGCCATTCACCGTGGAGGAGGACAGATCATCCCTACCATGCGTCGCGCCTGCTACGCCGCCTGCTTGCTCGCCACCCCCGGTCTCCAGGAGCCCATCTACCTCGGTGAGTATCTTATCGTTGGGCATGCACTGGGAAACATTATTGATGTCGTGTGCCTAGTCGAGATCCAATGCCCCGAGAACGCCATCGGTGGTATCTACTCGTGCCTGAACAAACGTCGTGGACAGGTGTTCTCTGAGGAGCAGCGTCCAGGAACGCCCATGTTCACCGTGAAGGCCTACCTCCCCGTCGCCGAGTCCTTCGGCTTCAACGGAGAGCTCCGCTCGCACACTGCCGGACAGGCCTTCCCTCAGTGCGTGTTCGACCATTGGGAGACCATGAACGGCTGTAAGTGTCAAACAGTTTTCGCTGTCACGAAAAAGGTACTGATTTTTTATGTGATGCAGCCCCTCTGGACAAGGGAAGCAAGATCGAGGAGCTTGCCACCAAGATTCGTACCCGCAAGGGCCTCAAGGTGGGATATGTTTGCCTCGCCACGTCGATAGCCGCTAACCGCCGTTCCCACAGCCTGAGATTCCTGCTCTTGACACTTACTATGACAAACTCTAAGGGAGATGCTACTGATAGAGAAGGAGCTCGTTGTGCATATTGTGCTCTGAGAGAATGTACCACACTATTACTGTTGAATTACGAATGTTGTACTCGGAATGACATGACCCTTATGCTCTCTCGATGTGACAGATGGCAGCGTGACAGTGACTGAATTGAAAAGGTTTCGGTGATAGCTTGACTTCTCTTGTTCACCATCGTCTCTGCTGTAATAACACATTCCACCAAACAAATTCACTCGCTTTTTCTCCTCCTCTGGTCTACAACTACCATTATCTTCCATTTTAAATCATCCTTCGGTCTTGCGCCAGCGCCAGCTTTCCCCTCCGACTCCCTCCTACCCATCGCTCACCACTCCTAGGAAAACTATCCTAATTCTTCTCCATCACTCCCTATTACTATTATTCCAATGGCTGCAGCGTTGTCTGGTCTCTCTGCGTCCGTCACTCGCATTCTCTACTTGACGGGGTTCCCCAAGGAGTTGAAGACGAAGGACATCCAAGCCGCCTTTTCCGACTACGAGGGCGTGAATGGGGGATTTAAGATCAAATGGAGGGACGACACCAGTCTCCTGATCGTGTTCCAGGATGCTTCTGTTGGTGAGTCTTCTCTCATCATCAAGATGCCTCGTGCCCTTCTGGCGTCTTGAGGGGCCTGCTACTTAGACGGCTTATTCCTTCCTGCCTTTCAGCCAAACGTGCTTATCTCCATACCGTGGCCTTTCCGCCGCCCATTCTTACCTCCTCTTCCACCGGTGTGTCTGCCACCATCAAGCCCTACGACGGGCCTGATGCACAGAATGTCATTCAAACAGTCAATGCGCGTGGCCAGCACCACCCAAGCGCTTCACGCTCACACAACGCCCGCTCCGTCTCTATCTCAGTCTTCCCCAATGCGCGGAGCAACTCTGTGTCCTCCGTGCAGAATCTCCGCAACAACAACAACAGCAACCAAGGCAGCGGCCTTGGTGCACAACACGTTGCAATCCCTGAGCACCAGGCCACGAATGGCCACGAGCAGCCATCGCCTACACTGCCCTCTCTCCCTTCACATCCTACCCTGAATGCCCTTATCAGCTCCTCGCTCGGCGAGGCAGTCGCAGGGACCAGCAACACGCCTGCTGATCCCGCTATCTTGACCACGAGCTTGCAGAACTCCGAGTCGCTTAGCGGCCCTCGGATTGGAGACCCTGGCAAGAGGATGCTCGGTGCTGCGCTTGGCGTGCGGCACCCCGGCCTCGGCCCCAGAGTGGTGAACGGCAGTGGTGGCAATGTAAGCCTCAACTCAAACCCTGCACAAGCTAATGGTGTCGACCACGCAATGAGGGAGATGCAGAGGGCAGTGGGGGGACTGGTGATCGCTGAGTGATCTGCCATCATCTCGTATCCCATTTCCCGCCGTACCATACTGTACAGCGACCTTCGTCATTCGTGTATCTGATATATTTTGCCCTCCCCTATTCCTATATTCTGTCGGTTTCCAGTTGCGCGCTGTTTTTGACGGGGAGCGAGGAGCGGGACCTGATGTTGTTTTTGCGCTCGTATCGAAGTAATCCTTACATCACTTACTCCCATGATATACATAATGTATATTTTTTTCTTCTCGTCAATCATTATGGCTTTTGTATATTGCGATGGATTGTACACGCGACTGGTATTCAGCTCACAGGTTCTTCTATACATACTAACCGCGAGTTCTGTTCTACTGTATGTAATGAAGGGGTCGAGTTCTGGGGAAGTTTTCATTGATGAGGCTTACTGAGCTCGGGCAAGGACGAAATTGACTTCGGTATCTACGTTCCTCCGCACGCGCCCAAAAAGGAGGAAGTTGTTCTGTGTTGTCGTGGACCGATTTGATAGAGATATCCATTGCTAGAGACGCCATCGGCGCCGCACAGCCTCCTGAATCAAGCTCGCCGCAGCAGCCCACTCTCTTTCCTTTCTCTCCTTGATTACCCCCTAAACCGAAATGACTGCAGACGCACCCGGTATCGAGACTTCAGGATTTCCGGCGGGATACTTTGTAATACGCTCTGTGGCGGCCAATAGGCTGCTGGACGTCACAATGGATGAAATTGAGGATGGGACTGAGCTTTGTCTTTATCCGGAGACGGAGACTTCGTTAGTCGAGAGTACGTCTATCTAGGCGCTTTTAGCCCGGGACCTCCGTAATGATTGACATTTCTATGCTCTTTCTCTAGGCTTCCGAAATCCTAGCAGCAATAACCAGGTACGGTTCCCGACGTTCTTCGCTCATTAACTGTCTGTTGAATTCATTTCCCCTATTCCTAGGTGTTCTTCATTGATACATCTGGAGCCTTATGTTCAAGGTCGGCAGGCCATGCTATTGATATCGAAGGTACGGACCTTGTGAGTAGCACCGGTTACTGTGAATGCTGAGATCTTTCTCGCTTATTAGATGACTGTCTCGTCCTCCGGCACCGACGACCTGTTTCGCATCCTTTTCCAAATCCGTATGCGCACCCTCTTCCCAGATTTTCATATTCTCAAACCACTGGCGAGATCTCTGTGCACTTCTCCTCAGACCCAGCCTACCCAGCTCCCAGTTCATCGCCCTCTAATGCTTGGAGGTCCAAGACCTATCTACTCGCTTCCATACCCATGCGCAAACCACGCACCATAATTGATGACGCTTCTGAATTCATCGCTACTTCCGTTCTCACACCGGCCTTTTCATTCTTCTCTGGGAAAAGCGCTCCTCCGACGCCGGAACAGGTCTTGAGTGGGGATATCGACCTCACAGAGGACGAAGTAGTGGAGGAAGAACGAGGGGAAGAAGGAGAGGTGGACGATTCTCCGGAGCTTGTGCGGAAGGTGCGGATGGTGGCCGTCGATGGGGTGGGACGAGAGAAAGAAAGATTGGATGGGATGTTGAGTGACAAGGCGAAGAATCGAAGGAGGTGGCAGGTTGTTGCCTTGAGGAGGGTAAATGCGAAGACTGGCCCGGGAGCTCAAGTGTAAGTGTAATTCTTATCATATCCTCGTCTGCTTCCGTGATCTGTGATCATAGCGACGATGTACAGTAACTAGTACCATGGGGACTATGCGTCTCATTGTATAATACCCTGCCCCTTGGCATGAAGAATATCGCAAATTAATATATTGAACAAGTAGCTATGGTCTATCAAATACATGCTGAGGTACAACCTAGTCAGTCCTAATGGTATAAGTATAGAAAAAAGCAATCCAAAGGCAAGATGAAACGAGAGGCCGAGACAGAAAGTAGCGACGAAACTCAGCGCTCAGCTATGGCTCTTCACAGTCCCACAGAATGTACAACTCCAAAAATGAGGTAGCATTCCACCCTCCCCGCAGGTCAGGCAAGTCCAGCTAGCATTCCGGTTGATGGGTCGCGTCGTGAAGCATGCGTCACACTGCAGTGCCGTGGATGTATTCATAAGTGTGCACGCTGGGCAAGCCCAGTAATCATTATTGAATGTGGCCGGCTTCACCGAGGCTGGTGGTCGCGGTTGTGCTGCTGGTGCACTAGAAGGCTTCGTGATGCCTTTACTAGATGCCCCATTAATGGTCCTGCTGATTACTGATCTTCTTGCATTCGAGTTGATAGGCTTGACCGTTGTGGAAGCAGCCACCACTTTACTTTGTGGAATGGCAACCTTTGACGGACAAGCAACAGATGTCGGCTTTTCATCCACTATAATCACCTCGTCGTCCAGAGTAAGATCGATGACTTCGCTTTCCACGCTTTCCTTGGCGGCTTTTGCAGCTTCTCGTTGAGCAAGCTCACCAGAGCCACAGGCATTTTCGTCTCGCGCTCTTCGTTCTGCAGCCTATCATGTACATAAATTTCAGAAACGGTCGTGAAAGAATAAAATACAAGACCTACCTGTGCTGCCGCTTCCCTCGGAGTCAGTTTCCTGCCATCGGCAACGGCCGTCCCGCCTAGTCTACCACCACTGCTTAGTAGTCTGGAAGTTTGCCTCCTCTTTTCTGCAGCCTCGAGGGCCTTGGCGCGCGCCAAATATTCCGGGGGATTGTGCGATACATTCTGTCCAAGTCTCTTTCCCTTGCTGAAGAAACCTTCGCCAGCATAACCCGAACGTTGCAGGGCGTCATATTCATCTTGCAGTCCTGAGAGAAACTTGTAGAATTTTTCGTCGTGTGGGCCATGGACGTTGTGTGTTAGCTAATGAAGTGGTATTCAACGAAGACTTGTAAATACCAAGAGGCTATGGGAGAGGCTGAAGAGAAAACGAACCTCATGCAGCATGGTTTGCACTATATCTTCCTCAGGGTAGAATGTGTCCGGAGAATGAGCTGGACGTAAGCGTACAAGAATCTTTTGACCCCCATTGACGTCTAAAATAATTCAATAAGTCTACGTTCCGCATTATGCAAAAGAAACGTACTTAATCCTATTTATACGCGTCATCAGTAAGCTCGTATTTAACACCGTCGACGAATACCACACCTACCTAGAAGGTTCGGGTTTTCCGGGAAGAACTCTGAAAACACTGGAAGCACCCACTTGTGCTTTCGCATGATAGGCTTCACGAGCGACGTGATACGTTGAAGCATGTGCAGTGCGCCATCTGCATTCGGCCGGTCCTTGAGATGGGTATAAGACTGAATGAAGACATCTGCCACCATTATCGCAACAGGCCTGAAGGTGAATTGACTCGAAGAAGGACAGTAACAAATAATTCCAGAGAAGAGGGTATAGCGAGAGAGTAAACCGATAAAGAGAGCAGATGAGATTCGTCACCAAAGGCGGGCAGCTTATGAAGCGCGAGGGCAAAAGCTAAAAGTTATTTTTAACCAGGACGCGTAACACAAACACGTGACGTGACAGACAAGACGCGTTGACGAAGGACGCGTAAGCGAAGTTGGAAGAGCTGGCGATGAATGTGTAAATTTCATAATATGTGCAGCATTCAATACTAGAATGTCATAAAAATATAGATTGGTTTGAGAGAAGAACCAATTATACAGTGATTCGAAATATTCTGATATTGTCGCGAGCATGGCCACTCTCAATCGTTTCCATGAATGTTGTCTGGTCAAATTCTACCGCGATATCCTCGATTTTCAGCTGGGCTTCTAATAAAATCATGTGAAAAATGAAAACAAAAAACACATAGAACTTTGAACTGACCTCGAACATGATCCAGGAATTCACCAAGCGTTTCTTCATTCCGTATGGTTAACGCAATCAACGCAACTGTGCTACGCCCTTCTCTCCCAAATTTCAGTGCCAAATTGAGTACTCCTACCAAAGCAGGGATCAAAGATGGATCAAAGACCTGTTCGCATTTGAGCAAGTAATTGGGTGGATAGAAATAATAACTTTACAATATCGGCGCCTAGTATTAGATCGGCGTCGATTTCGTCATGGAAGAGAGAAGCCAACGGAGTGAACTGGTCTTCATCTAACGATGCCGACCAGTCCAGGTTTCGATAATTTACGCTTGGATGCGAAGACGACGGATCTAGTGTCACATTTCAGGTCAAACAGCTTGTATTCATGGGCATAAAAGCATCGTACTGCACGGGAGATTGACGTTATCTCGACATCTCACGAGGACCTCATCATTCACATCGGTTAGCCATATTACTGAAGTGGCGGCGAGTGATTGTTGTAAACTTGCTACGATGATGCCGAGGAAACCAATCCCTGAGCCGAGTTCCAGGATTCGGTTATTTGCCACTAGCTCTGTAACTGGCAGTTAGGCCATACCAGAGCAATGAAAGCCATGCCACATACCTGGATGTAATATCAGATACTGGGCCAGCACAAAGCTGGCCAGCCACGTTCGGAGGCCGGTAGTCCCACTTTCGATGGTCGTACGCGATTCCAGCAAGGTGGCTATGTGGAATTCCTCCATATTGACGATACCTTTGGATCTCTCATTTGGCATGATACCTCGAAACGGCTTCCAGTAATGTGTTACATATGACTGAGGAGGTGGCAGCGCCATCGGAAGTCCACGACCGCAAATCTGGGAGCGCGCCGAAGCTTGAGAGGAACCTGGTGCACTAGAGCGCGTGTGAGGAAAATCCTGCACGAAGAGGAAGCCTCTCGTACGGTCCAGAAGGGGGCAAAAGCCCCAAATAATGTTCATATATTCTTTCATCGATTTCGAACCCCTAAGAGCAGCAAGGCACTGGTCGATGCCTAGCAGAGAACAGCCATCGTTAGGAAGGAAGCACATGCCTCATGATCTTTGGACTGGGGCGTATTCTCGAGGTTGTGGATAGCCCATTTCCAGAACTGTTTTTGATACTGTTCGGAGGGTGGATAGGCCTGGAAGTGCGGATTAAGGAGGATATCATTGAGGAGGAAGGAATGCACAGTGGATAGTGGGAGATGCGTGGGAAAGGAGAGAGATGAGGGAACACTCAGGGAGGCGAATCCCTGCAATATGGGAAGCAGCTCCATATTTTCGACTTTGAGCATTCTCAACTTGCACGATGGGAAGGACTCGGAGATTGCCAATTCGTATCGCCGACGCTCGACGCGTTACCCCAAAAGCCCACCCTAAACCATAGCACGTGATGTACCCCAAAATCCTTCAAAATTTCTCCACCTCGCTACCCTTCAATGGTCTGTCTTGCCCCTTCCCCCTCCTCCCTCATACGGCAGTGTCCACGTATCCACGCCGCGCGACCGCGTCCTAGTTCCAGTCGTTACATTTCTACATCCTTTTCGCGATGTACTGACCTCGCACCGGAGCGGCCAACCGAAGAGGAGGCCGCTGCCCTTGAGGCGAACCGAAATGCTGCAAAGGCTCCTCCAGAGAAGAAACCCCTGAAGGACAGTAATGTATTTGATATGGTCGACGATGGCGAGGGGGCCAAGGGTCCACGGACGTTTAAAGAGTTCCTTGACCAGGTCGGAGCGCAGTTCAAGCACGCCGACACGCGGAAGTTCTTGGGTGGTAAAGTAGTTGAGTTCGTTTTTGTCCCTCCCCTGCCGACGAGTCGTGCTGACCGAGGTGTACATGATGGCAGCCCTTCCCTATGAACCCTTCCTTCCGCCCTCCCCCTCCATTATCGGACGGCCTCAAGGAGAGAATGTACAACGAATTCATTCAAAACCCGGAGAGGAACAGTGTTAGAGCCCTTTCTCAGCGGTATCACATCAGTTTAAAACGTGTCGATGCCATACTGAGACTGAAGGGAATGGAGGATGCTTGGAAAAAGGTTAGTGTTCTTGGATTCATTTTATTTCATGGTCATCGACCAACGTCGATGGTTCTGTATTGTGATGAGCATAAAAATCGATTAGTCTTTAAGACAACATAATGGTTACAAATATTACTTTTTTCTGATCTTTCTCATTATTGCTTGCATGTGTCGACGTCATACTAACGGGCATTCTTTCCTCAGGTACTTTGTTCTTGCCTGTCTCATGTTATATTTGCCTAACGTCATCGATTTTGCTGTCGATTGTTTAGGAGGCGAGTACATATTCCATTCCGGTCGTTCTTCTGGTGTGATGAGACTTTATTATCATTCGCGAATTGTAAGACCATTCGTGGTGCCCTTACATCGCCCGAAAGATGGTTATACCGTTTTCAACCCCATCTGAACTTTCGCTTCTTTATTGTCGTCTTCTATGTTACTGACCGCTACTCCGTTTACCAGGGCAAGCAAATCCAAACTGGCTTTCAGAAGGGGATGGATGAGCTGCTTGGAGCCAAGAAGTACAATGCCTCCATGGACAGCTTGCACGTAGATGTGGACCGGACTGACGTGCACGAGGCGGATAACCTTGAACACGATGAGAACCGCGACGCCTCAAGACAACGGTACCAACGCTTGTACTGGGAATCCATGAACGAAGGCGGCGAGGTACATTTATTTCTCCTCTGCTAATCGTCGTCTGCTTACACTTCTCATTGCAGGAACCTATCGTCCCTGGCTCCCTTGAACATGCCAAAGCCCTTGCTAAGCGCTTCACCGCTCTCGGCGAGCGGATAAAGATGGACCCGAAGCTTGTGCCTCGTGTGCAGGACACTAAGTACATGAAGCGCCCAAGTAAGGTGGTGACGGCGACGAGATCGGGTCGTCCGACAATGCAGTTTGTGGATGTTGGGGCGAAGTTCATGGACGTTAACGACCGGGTGAAGAGGATAGCCATATCCGAGCGGCGAGCGAGACACAAGGCGCAGAAGCATGTGTAGGAAAGTTGCTTGTCGCCGTGTAACGGACCGGAATATTATGCATATTTACAACACTGAAAGCAATTCGTGAGGGATGCTGTGAGTCCTGGCTCGCCAGCTTTGCCTCAACGATGACCTAGTGACGGTGTCTCGCTCAGCAATTATCCATGAACTCTAAACTACTCCACAATAATTCCTTCCAACTTTAAGTCATACATAGTGATTCTACCAAAGAAATCTGAGCTTTCCAGGAATACCAACTTGAGCGCGTTGAGTCCCTTTTCCGCGAGTTCAGGCTGTACGGGCTGCAGATCAAATGTCTGGCGACGATTGACGTCTTCGGGATATATATTAGCGAAGAGCTGCCACTCCTTAGATGAAACGCCTTCGCCGTCTGTAGCTACCCAGTGGAGAGAGCATTGGGTGCCGACAAAGCCACCTTGAAATGTTAGCGAAATCCGTTTGGGAATAACAGGCTTAGGAAACGTGAGCTGGACAAATTGCGGAAGGCCCTATGGCAGGATAGATTAGGAGTTGCTCGACGATTGGAAGCGCGGTCTTACCTGTTGTGATGTCCAGCATGTCTCCGGGCTTCCATCGATGAGGTTTTTCTTTCCTACGGATTTATCCAAGGTAGAGCTGACTCTGGGAGGTGTTGGGGTCAGGTTCCACGGAGACAAGACGCGTCGACTGACTTGATGGTGGTGTCCTGAGTGAGCAGAGAGATAAGATCTGGTACGCTTGTCATCGCCGTGAAGGATAAACAGGACGCGTTCATGTTTGACTCGGCTGGGATGCCAAATGCACGTGGGAACAATGCGACCTACTGTGATCGACGTCACTGTTGTATGAACTCCTCTCGCCTAAAACTAATTTCATCCAGATTTGCTCGAACATGACTTCACTGGCACTCCCCGCCTGGATAGCCACTGCACACGAGCCTGCACACCTCTCTCGCGTTCTCCAAACTCTTCGCGAAAGAGAATCAAAGCGCGATAACGCTCGTAACCTCTCTCGGCAACAGGTCAAATCTAATTCCTCCTCTTCCATCACGAGCAATCTCCCTCTCCGAATATCCAAGGTTCTTTCTCACTCAGATCACTCAGATCATTATGCCATAAAGTCAGGGAGCCACCACGAGAACGAGCACAAAAATCGCTATCTGCATCTTGAGCCGTACGACCGCACCAGGGTCGTCATTGGGGAGAATGGAGTCCAGATGGGTGCAGATTTTCAGAGCGCCGATGAGCATGAGAAGGCAACAGATAAAGCACACAGTGCTGGAAGATACCTCAACGCCAACTGGGTTTTGGAGCGCTTCGGTGGAAAATGGTGGATCGCAACGCAGGCACCCATGCCTAATACTGCGCATGCGTTTTTGAGCGCAATATTACAACCTATACCTCATCTACCTGGATCGTCGACTACTGCGGGAGGCTCTATAATCTCTCGCGTCCGCACTGTCGTGCAGCTCACTCAGAACATCGAATCTGGTCGACGAAAGGCACACGCGTATTTCCCTTCAGACATCGGTCGCTCTCTCATCGTCCCGCCAGAAATGGGCTTCCACGCATCGGCCCTCAAAGTCACGCTCCTTGATACACAGACGTTTGAAGACGCCCACTGTATCCGAAGTACGGTGTCTATCGTCCCCATCCATAGCCCACCGCAGCTCAAAGCTGCTAATGTATACGATGACGACCTCGAGGTCGATTCAGAAGAGGACGAAGACGACTACGGGGAAGAAGAGACGGATCAGAGGTTCTTGTTCTACCATCTTCTATATACATCCTGGCCCGACCACGGAGTTCCAGAACCAGAAGACCGTGCCAGCCTGCTAGCCTTCATCAACCTCGTCGACAGCACCAACCGTGATCTATCGCTCCACCCCCCATCTTCTCATCCCACGCTTGATCCCGACCCGCCCATAATCGTTGGATGCTCCGCAGGTATAGGGCGTACGGGCTCCTTCATCGCGCTCTCCTCCCTCCTACGCGACTTGGGCCTTCTCCCTGCGCCTGCTTGTCCTACACCTGCTTCTGTGCTCCATCTATCTCCGCTTGGCCCTTTGCCGAAGGCGTTAGAACAAGACAAGGTCGCGCAAGAGGTGGATGGTCTCAGGGAGCAGCGGCCGGGAATGGTGCAGCGGGAGGAGCAGATTCTGTTGATTTACGAGACGCTAGTGGATGCATTCGCGCGGCAGGCCAATAGGCGGCAATGAAATGCGCGAAGATTCGTAGCTGGCGACCAAATCCGGAGCTCTGAGCGCATATTTAAAGGCTCCATGCTGGATCAGCAGTAGACGCGCAGCACAGACATTTGCGTTCATCTTAGTTGTGGACATTCACCTTCGCTCTACCGGCAGGTTAGGAGATATAGCGGACCATCTCTTCAGAGGCAGCATAAAGACAATGCATCCAGGGAATTCTTGATATGATATTGATACTATGGGATGAGTGCGGCAATGTGATGAGACCATGAAAGACTTGGACGTGGCATTATTTATTGCATCGGTCGTTCCAGGTTATCTGATCTTGAAGGCATGGCAAAGAAACAAAAGTTTAACGGGTAGAACTCCGGCTGTAAATATATGTTCGCCCAAAACCTCGAAATCCGCAATTGAGAGGTATAAGTAATTGGCCCTTAACATAAACATGACATCGTCGCGCTGACAGTATCAAGATGAATAAATTGCGATCTACACATACAATGGTAATACATGCCCGTAATCATGATAGCAATATAAGATTCAGCGAACTTGAATGACCTAGAAAGTGGGCAGTTGGAACCATTACAAGAATAATTACACTCAATGAAGTCGATTACCGACGGCCAAACATAGAGGATATCTGGAGCTGATCAAGCAGATAATAAGAGAGGGCGGTGTTTATCAACGAGCCTTAGGCAAACCGCGCACTCATCGCCTCCAACCGACGAGAAACTCCTTGGCATCATGATACAACGAGGCGACTTCTTCGGGTGTCATGAGAGTAAGGCTCTTGTTATCGGTGTTGAGTGTGGTAAATAATTCGGCCAGCTTCTCTACTGCGGCTGCAGACGGGGCAGTTCTGCCCTCCGACGCACAAACCTCCAGAAAGCCGTTGAGATCGTAGACGCTATAAAGTTCAGATGCCAAAAATAGTTCGTCGCCCTCCGCAATCGAGTTCTCCTCAGCCCCCTCTGAGTTTTCAGCAACATTCCCCATGTTCTCACCATCCTTCTCCGAATTCTTAGTGTCCTTCTCTGAGTTCGTAACCTTCTCCCCCTCCTTTGCTCTTTTCTCTGCTTCCTTCCTCCTGTGCTCGACCATAGCCCCTGGCTTATTGCAGACAAACCCGAATTTGGCCACAATCGACCTCTCATCCTGCTTTCGCCATCCGCAAGACACAAGATTGCGAAGAACCATCCTTCGCCATGAGTCCAAGCACGCCTGGAGGTCTGAGGAACAAATGGAATGATACGCTCGCCCCAGTGACGGCCATTTTCGCGCACTTCAGATCCGTATATCCCACGGACTAGATCCACGGACTGCATAACCTCATCCGGGAAAAACTCATATTTCGTAGCGCCTACAAGGCACATGAAATAGTTTGTCAATGCCTGTACCACCTGTGCGGGTGTGAAGGTAGGAAGAGACAATGTAATCGCACTGTTCTGTATCATGTTGGTGTTGACGAAACTAAAGTGAGAGAACGCGTTGGGGAATATTTCACCTTTAGGTTGAAGGAAGGCAGCATGAACCAACAACTCGAGGTGATAAAACAATGTTGGTCTATCCTGTAATAACGCAGCTATTTCTGTATCAGTTACAGAAGTGCCAAGCAGATCAAGTCGACGCAGTTTAGGGACAGCAGTAGGCACTTCAGACACCGTATCTTTCGTCACATTGGAATTTTGCGAGAGTTTAAGGGTGGCTATCTCTGTATACTGAATGATAGCCTTGATGATTTGCCCACTTTCCAGGGAAAAATCAGACAAGTCTATCATTTTGCTGGTCTCTGCTTCCCGCTGAAGAGTCTTAGATAGAAGAGAGAGACCTCCGTCGGGGAAGGGATTTTGCGAGCGAAGTATATCTCGTATCATGGCCATTTCCCCAGGCATCCAAAGAAGATCCTCGAGCGCCTCGGTATTGCCATCGATAATAGCGTGTTCAACGGCAGGTTTAAGAGACAGCGTTGCGAGAGTGGGAATTGTAGCAGGTGTGACAGGGTCCGGTTGCTGAGGAGAAGGAGTAGATGCCGATTTGACACTAGTACTGTATTCTTCCGGCCACGCCTCCGCCAATGTGTCGGGAGTGATGAGAGGCACCTCATCAAGATTCGAAATGGCTTCAAGGACACTCTCCTCGATTATTCGAGCCCGTTCCACGCCCTTATCATCTTTCATTTTTGAGAGAACGCTAGGTTCAGAATAATAGCCGCGCACATAATCAGTAGCAGAAGTGTCAAGGCCAAAGCAATAACGAGGGTTTGACGGGTCTGTAACATCAATAACAGTGATGCCATCATTATTATATTCAGAAACAGGGCGATCCTGACAATCAGTCCTGATAGCATAAACCGAAAATATTAGAAAATATACTCGCCTCCATCGAAGCTTCCCATGTTTGCTGACAATGTCTAGGCGGAATTGCTCGTCTCGATATGAGAGGGATCGTCGAGGTTCGTCATGAAAGCCGACGACAACAACATCATCGCGTATGGGCAAGGAACACGGCACAAGGGGCTTCTGATCCTTCCGTCCATATCTGCTGTGGAGGAGGCGTATTTCTTCGCGTATTATGTCGCCGTTCTCTTTCTGCCTGATTAAGGTGATAAATCTGTGAGCGTTCCGCAAGGGAAGACGGCCACAGCACCACTAGTGGTGTAATGCGCCGACGCAGCGGTACTTTGGTTCGCCATCTGAGCCGGAGCACAGAATAACTCGAGCAATAAGAAATATCTGATGTCGTTGGCCCATGTTCACTTAACTGTGATGGGGGGCAGTATGGGTCAAGTGAGACAAGGCATTGAAGAGGCAAGAAGTCTTTAAGATTATCGTGCCACTTATGGAGTCCTTCTTTGGATAGTGGGATAGTGGCTGAGTGCAAGAATCCTATCGAAATTGTTCTAAATTGTTCCTACAATCAGAAATCGATCTTAGCTATGAAGGTTCTAAGAAAACACGAGTTGATTCATTCATACGACGGTATTTTTCAAACTGTGCGTAGCAGCAGAACAACATTTTTGTAACACGTAACACGTAGCCACCAAGTGATGGTCACGTTCTATTTATGACCAGCGTGGCCCTCTAAGGCCGCAAGGAGAGCAATTTATAGATTTCCCTATGTATTCTCTATGTTTAACTTTCAAGCTCCGATTGATTGTTTGGGGATGTCAACTGGCGCCAGACGACATTGCCACGCCAGCACTCTTTCCCTCACAACCACCATGTTCTCTTCTTCTCTCCTCTTTGCCGCTGCTCTCGTTGGCGTCCACTCTTTTTCTTTCGTAGCTGCCGCTGAGGCACCTCTTATCACCCCCGCTCCCACCCCCACCATTGCAAAACGCCAAGTTGCTGGTGGCTCTGGCACCCCTATCCTCTCTACGTTGCACTACGCCTTCACGGATCTCCCGTACCAGGTGTACCCATTCCAAGTGCTGCGTGGACCCCAGTTTGGGTTCAACCAGTGCAACTCGTCGACTTTGGGGGCTACTTCTAACTGCCAGACTTTGGTTTTCAACGGCCCTGTACGTCTACCTTCATAGAAAAATTTTTTTTTTCTGGCAATAATCACTGATGCATTCAATTTTTGTGACGAATAGGATGACTTTTGCTTATGGGGCTCCCCTGACACGAACGGGCTTATTGGAAATGTGGAAGCCAAGGTCGTAGCGTATTGCACCAAGCCGTACCACGGTACCCGCCTCATTCCTGCAAATGCTATTACTGGACTCCAGGTTCGTACATCATCTTTATGCCCATCTTTTCGTTGCCGCTTCCTTACACTCTTCTACCCGAAGTGGACCAAAACCTCCGCATACATTCAGGTTGTTGGATTTATCAACAACACCGGCATTGGTCTGGACCCAAGTGACCAAGGCGGTGAACTCGACCCTCATGGTGCCGACCTCCAGGGTAACCCGTTAGGCGGCGTCGTCTTCTCGAACGGTACCGCGGATTCTGATGGGCATACACTCACTCAGGTGTTCAACTGGAACACGTAAGTTTTTCTTGTAAGAACTGGAACGGAAGTGAAATATATCTAACATGATGGCGTAGGTTCGTTGGCGGTAACCAGTTCTGCTTCAAAGCTTGTTTCAACTCCATCAGCTCCCCGGACTACTGTGAAAACAGGTACGATCTCGTCGGATGCAGCTACAACATGCCCTCGAGTGCCAAGGATGGCGAGTTTACCGAATGTGACGGTGACTTGCAGGATGTCGTTGGTGTTTACACCACCAATGGACAGAGTAAGTCCTATTTTGTCTTTTTTTAGATACCTAGATCTAACAACTTTCTTATGTAGCCTCAACCTGGTCGATGCCTGACCCGCTGAACACCCCCCCGCCGTACCAGCCCCGCGTCCCCGCTTCGTCAAACTGCAAGACCTTCCAAGCCACTGATCTCTTCGTCGCTGCATCCAGCACTGTGAGTTTTGTTTTGATCCTATTCCTCGCTGTTTCCTTTCGCTCTGGTCTCCATTCCTTTTGAAAACTTGTTATCTTGGTTTTCTCATGCTGACTTCACGTTTGTTCTTTCCAGAGTGCCGCAGCCTCTACCACTGCCACTGGCTCCGGTGCATCTGGCTCCAAGACCACAGGTGCCTCCAGCAGTGGCTCAAAATCGGGGAGCGGTGCTTCAGCGTCAAACACGGGCAATGCATCTTCGGCATTAAGCTCGATGCGCGTGCCTTCGGCGTTCTTCGCATTTGGTCTTGGGCTGCTGGCAGGAAGCGTTTTGGTGCTATAGTTAGTTCACGATCGGTCGCATAAAAGTCTCCCATTATATTTTCACACCGTTTCACTCGCACTTAACAAGCTGCATTGGACTTGTTGGACTTCATTCACTACATACCTCTATAATATATTCCCTGGAACGATTTGGAATTGCCTATGGAAGATAATCATATTTTCAGATCATCCTATGAGTAATCCCGTGATACTTCAGCCAATGAGATTTCTTAAGCTTATGTCATTTCGAGAAGCGTTTGAACTTTGCAGACTGCAGCGCCTAGATTTTTCTGAGTGATGTGCACACCCCTGGAATCTAAAATTGAAACACTGAAACGTTGCTCAGACTTATTAGTCTCATCTTTATGTAAAATTACACGGCACGAGTTCTAGGGATTCAAAGCATCTACGCTTGAGATATTACGTGCAGCGGCACTTCTAGTTGATGCAAATGATATGTACAGCAAATTCGTATGAACAAGATGGAGGAAATCGTCCATAAAATACATTCGTGGCATATCCAAGTTTTCCTTTAGAGCGCAACTAGAGCCAGATATAGTCAGACCAGGCTGAAGTTTGAAGGAGCATGTTATTAAATGAGTTAGCAACGAGGACAGCATATGTACCTGTAGTACAGTTCTGAGGGTGGCAGGCGGCCCGCGATCTGACTTCATCCTGAAAATACCAGATTGGTGTGTGGTACTTGATTCTTGTCCCAAAGCCGATTATCTGGCGGAAGGATGTGACCATAATCCAAAATATCGATGCAAGTTCCTTCTTCTGAAGCCATACACAGCCTTCCTATGCTCTCATCCCACGTAATTGCGGCAAGACCATTCTCCCGATTTATATCTTCGAGAAGGGGCTTTTCACCTAGATCGGCGTATAACCTCTTGGGTATCTCGCGCACCCCATGCCGGGTTATCTGCGTCAAAGCCGACTCATCAAGGACTGGATGTTCGGTTTTCACGTTTTCGGCACTAACATATCGCAGAAGCTTGGTGATAGGTGGCGAGTCCTTGCGGTTGTCTATGGGAGTGCTGTAAATCACTGCGCGGCGCGCTCCAGGCAGAATATTAAGGTCCTCATTGGCATTGGCGGTATGGACCACGCGACGAGACTGTTGAATTCCTCCACCTTCCAGGACATAATTTCCTTTTTCAGGACCCTCCCATGCGACATGAATATCCATATGGGTTATCGCTCTGGGCTCATAGTTGCGGAAGTATAAAGCTATCGGCGGAGGAAGCTTAAGGTGGTCCGGCGCTAGGTTCGGGATTTCACAGTCAGATATGTGAAAGCCATCGTAGTGCCTTCCACGTAGTATAATCCAATCTTTGGGCGACACCTTGTCAACAACATTCGAGAAGACGCGAGGGATTTTGAATCGCTCCACGAGATGCACCGTAGTATCATCCAGGGCACTCCTGACGGTACGGATGGCAAGAATCTCAGATTGCTTGGGAAGAACTCGAAACGTCTCTATGACAGGAGTCTGTAAGAAATAGCAGTATTCAATACGTATACATACACAGAATGATAACACGGAGGTGACATTTACCTGAGACGCTAAATCGGGATCTTCGATGTTTGGCATGAGGCGTAGCTGCATCGTAGCACCGCTGTCTATGTCTATCAATGCAATTTCGGTAGGGTTTACTGAGAATGCAATGTATGCGCTTCCACGGAATTCAAACACATCTGTGTGATAGAATCTACCTACTGCATTTAGCGCGGTAGCCAACTGAAATGGCGGGCCTAGGGACTTCGCGTACTCCATGGCTTCCTTGGACTGCGAAAACAAGGGATCCGACAATAAATCGAGCGCATCTAAGGTTATGTGTTGGCAGATAACGTCGTGATGGATTCTGTACGGCAGATCTAGGTTAGTTCGACGGCTGAAATCCGATATATTGATTGGGGTAGAAATTCTACGTCAAGGAATGTCAGTTTACCATTCTGGTCCATCCGACTCCGTAGATTGGAGCACTTACAAATAAATATTCTCGTCTGTGAACTTTCGATAGGAATAGCAAATCATGATACCTAGTTTGCTTTTAAAAGTCACGTATTTCGCTTTTATGTCAAATGCCGCCGAAGGGGTGGGCACTCGGGCCACCGCCTTTGCACCATCAGGATGGTCCATAGCAAAAACCACCACAAAATAACGAGCGTTAACTTTATCCTTCACAGACGCAACAAGGTATTTTCCTCCAGCTACAAGCTTCATATCAATCACGAGGTTCCCCGTCAATGCCAATTGGCGACGGAAAGCGTGAGGTTTCGCAGACTTCCAGTTGTTGTCGAGAGAAATAGCACGAATAATCATTTGCTCTGTTTCGACACCAATAGTCGAGAAGGAATATGTGGGCGGAAGCGGTGGAAGGGGAACTCGAACATGAGCTAGAAAGCGCTTCCAAATTACAGGTTCATGAGTAAGGACAAAAAAAGCTCTGTTGACCTAGAAGAGACGTCATTTACTGATGAAATATAGGTATGAATAGGATATACGTACCTGGCGCAGAGACAAGATGTCTTCGACATGAAGATACGTGAAGATAACATCAACATAGACATCCTTGGGCACACGAAGCGCAAATGAGGGAGCATTGTTGAAGAATCCTGATAGGAACTGAGATAGCTTGGAAAATGGTGTCACCAACTGCAGAGCAACGCTAGACATTGCCACCATAGAATGATTCGAATGTCTGTACTAGTAGAGCAGACGCGACAAAGGCAACAGTTGAACGTTATCCTGGGGAGTGTGATTGCTAGCAAAGCAGTCAGGAGTTTCTTGTAGCGTCCACATATCTGAGCAGATAGGAGTTTCTTTATACCTGAAACAGATGAAGGTTGAGAGATGCGCACAACTAACAAGGGCAACTTAGTAGGTTGGTTAGAAACCTTGTATTAGTTTGCGGTGGCGCGCGAACTATTTACGTGAGCACCCAAGGATCGGTCACGTTATTTTTAGCACCCATTCCCTCGAACTACACCTGCATAGTAATATTACTTATGAAATTTCTAGACAGTTGGGTGCCAAAGAAATATATAGAGCCAAATCTGAGCCTAGTAGCTCTCTGGAGATTTTTTCCCCGAGTGTCTGATCTTGACAATAAAGAACAGGTGATATTCTGGAGGGTTCAAATTTTTAATGGCCTCTAACGTGTTTTGTGCGGGTACAGTCGAAGCTCTCATAACCCATATCTCTCAGCTTAGAGCCGAATCTATGGGCTAAGAGGATGTTTCGAAAAAAAAGTTGCGAAAAGTTCGGAAAAATCGCCAAAAACCCAGTAACCGACCTCATAATTCTATAGGATATCAGGAGTTATGGGTTATGAGAGTTATGGGCTATGAGAGCTTCGAATGTAGCAGTCTTGGTCCACTCGGAACAGATAGAATTTAACTGGAGTCGCTACAGAGAGGAGTCTAGAATGGAGTTTGGGAGTTATGGCAGAGCAGACCTAAATTTTATTTGGAGAACGGAACCCTTCAACGAACAGAAAGGCCAAAAAAGCATGCAAGCGTAAACGTACCTGGAAGTTCAAGCCAATCGCAAGTTGTCGAAGGGGCTGAGGTTGGAGACTGCCAGTACACAGAGCTTTGGCTCTCGGAGAGTGACTATTCGTAATCTTCAGAAGCCGTAGCAAGACAACGGCAAACAAGCTCACATGTCGCATCAACGGAGCGGCATTCCAACTTGTGACAAATAATGCAAATCGTATGGTGACGATGATCGCCGCCGCGATCTTTGTTTTCGCTGTCCTCGATTGTGTTCACCAAAACCCGGATCTTGCCACCCAGGCAGCTGGGAGCTGTCCTAGTATTCGTTCCAACTTCAATAGATTGTTCGTCAACTTCCTTGGAGAAAGAGTTCTCACTCTCACTCGGGTTGGCTGGGAGTACTTACTCGAGCATCAAACCTCAACACGAGCCGGACCTGTAACTTAGAAGAACAATAAACTGTCTGACGGTGCAGCTTTATATGCTTTGGGTTCTATTGCCATGCGTATCGACTTTACGAGCGACTGATAAGCAGTAGACAATTGTTGCCGGATAAATGCAATGGCTCTGGCTCTTCATTGGCTTAGGTTCAGGACATCGGCAGGAGTCATGAATAATCATCTTACACATCTTTCACCGATGGGCTTAAAAAATCGCTTCTTCAGATCCGATATCATTGGAAAATTCTATGCATTACCAATTCGAAGGCGCAATCTTTGTTCTGGGCCCATACAGGGAGGATTACGAAGCATGGCGTTTGGGCCCCCACTGCCCCCACGATTCGAAACTCAGTAGTCCTACCATTCAGAAGAATATCAGCAACTCCAGTACATTGAAAATCACCTATGTAATGCTGCTTACCCTCGTCCGTGTCATATACTAGCTCTCCTGCTTGCGTAATTGGGTGGACAACAAGAAACAATGTGTATAAAAGCTACCAGATGGCCGTCATAGTAGAGCAGAAACCATCCTCAGCTATCTCCTGAACATACGCTACAATTACTCCATCACACAAGTTTTCAAAGATGCCTTCCTACGTTGTCACCGGCGCTGCTCGTGGAATCGGGGTATGTTTTACCATTTTACTTCTCAGAATAAAAAGCTAATCATCTTTTTATTATTGCATACAATCAATAGTTTGAATTCGTTCGGCAATTAAGTCTTGACGA